>JAQOSZ010000146.1:0-23227 GCA_030347455.1 Kentomonas sorsogonicus | reverse complement strand
CCCAGGGAAGGGAGGGAGGGATGGAGCGCGCGCGGCGGCAGTCTCTACAACCCGCGCGGGGCCAACACGCGGTGGTCGTACCTGACCGACGACGAGCTGGAGCGCGACGTGGGTCTGCGGAAGCTGGTGGAGAGCGGCGCGCCCGCCTCGCAGGTGCACGCGTACCTGACCAACTGGTCGCAGCGCAAGGAGGCGGCCAACGTGGCGCTCTTCAACCGCTACAGCTTCCTCCCGGTGCTCCCGTGCGGCTACTCCCTCATCGAGGTCGGCTTCACCGCCGACAAGGAGTTCCAGGACCTCACGCGCACCGACGCGTACAAGAGCAGCCCCGCGCTGCAGGGGCAGATCAAGCTGGTCGTCGAGCGGCTGGCGCAGGAGAGGCTGATGGAGGCGCAGCGCGCGCCCAGCGAGTACGTGAGCCGCGTCCGCCGCATGGTCGAGGAGGCGCGCGTACGCGAGATGGTGGAGAAGGCGCGCGCCGCCGCCGAGGCCGCCGCCGCCGAGCGCGAGCAGCAGCAGCAGCAACTGCAGCAGGCGGTGGAGGAGCAGCAACAACAACAACAGCAGGCGCAGGCGCAGACGCAGGATAACTCGGTACCGCTGTCCGCTGACGCCGGCGCCGCTGCCGCCGCTGAGCCATCCGGGGAGAGCAGCAGCGTGGCGCGCGGGCGGGCGGCGGGCGGCGCGCGGCCCCCAAGCGCCACCAGCTCCGCCGCGCGCTCCCGCGTCAGCAGCGCCAGCACCCGCAGCATCCACAACAACAACAACAATGCCACCCACCACGGCGGCGGGGGCGGTGGCAGCGCGCGACTGCAGCCGCAGCCGTCGGCCCCCGCGCCGCCGCCGCTGGACGCGGCCATGGCGGAGGCGATCGCGGAGGCGCGCGCGCGCTCGGCCAGCCGCTTCCTGAACCCCCGCACCCGCAACGCCTTTGTGAGCCGCTGCAAGCAGGACGGGTCTCGGCTGATCAAGCGCCTGATTGTGCGCATGCGCAAGGAGCGCGCCACCGACATCCCGCTGAGCATGGAGGACGTTGAGACGCTCCGCTTCTTCTTCGACGGCGTCGACGTGGACAGCTTCGGCGTGCTGGACCGGCACGACTTCACCGACTTTGTGATGACGACTCTGACCGACGAGCCTCGGCTGTCGCGGCGCGACGTGGCGAAGATCGCCTTCCCCGACGCGTACGGGGTGTACCCGAACCTGGTCGACTTCCCCATCTTCTGCAACTTCTACAAGGCGGTGGCGGCGCGGCAGGTGGCCAAGACGGACAGCACCCTCGACGCGCGCATCATCGGCCGCCGCGGGTCCGCCGTGCCGCCGCAGCCGCAGCAGCCGACGAGCGCGGCCAGCCGCAGCGACGTGCTAGAGAGCCTCGAGCACAGCATGTCCAGCGCGAGCCAGTTCCTCGCCGGCAGCGTCAACTCGCGCTCCAGCCGCCGCTCCTCCCGCGCGCCCGCCGCGCCGCTCAACGTCGTCGCCTCCCCCGCGCCGGCCTCCGCCTCCGCCCGCCGCCGCAGCGCCGCGCGCGACACAGACAAAGACAAGGCGCACGCGCCGGCCCCGCCGTCGTCGCCGCCGCCGTCGCACCTCTCGCGCCGCCGCAGCAGCGCGGCCACCGGCGACAACAACAGCAACAGCGCCCGCCGCCGCGGCTCCGCCGCGACTGGGGAAAAGGGCGACGGCGGCAGCCCCAGCAAGCGCCGCAAGAGCCAGTCCAAGGAGAAGGAAAAGGAGAAGGAAAAGGACTCGGGCAGCTCGCGGCGCCGCAGCCGGCAGGCGGCCCACCACGCGGGCGGCGGCGGCGGGGACAGTCACCACTCCCCCACGCGCCGCCGCTCCTCCCGCCCGGGCAGCGCCGCGCACGGCCGCCAGGGCTCCGTCAGCGCCGCGCCGGCCCTCAGCCCCGGCGGCGGAGGCGTGGCGCGGCTGCCGTACAGCCCCTACAAGGCGCACGACCTCCCGCGCCGCCGCTCCAACGCAACGCCGCCGATTCTGCTCGACACGGGCCTCGACGGCGCCGGCTTTTACGCCCACGGCAGCGGCGGCGGCGGCGGCGGCGGAGTGCCCATCCCGCACAGCCCGCCCAACCCCCGCAGCGTGCAGACGCCGACGCCCCCGTCGCTCACCCGCAGCAGCCGCCGCCACAGCGGCAGCCATAACCCCCTCGACATCAACGCCGCGAGCGGCCACCGCCCGCAGCACGGGGACAGCCGGCGCAGCGGCGGCGGCGCAGGCGGCGACGGCGGCGTCCTCTCCCCCCGCCCGCCCCTCAGCGGCGCCCCCAGCACGGGCGACCTGCATAAGCACGACTCGGTCGCGTCCAACTTTACCATCGCCAGCCACGGCAACGAAAACGAAAACGAAAACGCCTTCACTAGTAACTATAATAATAATAGTAACGGCGGGGAGGACGGCGTCGACAAGGGCAGCGCCTCGCAGCGACGTAAGAGTAAGAGCAGTCCCAGCAGCAAGGCCAAAAACAGCAACAGCAGCAATGGCGGCGGCAAGGCAAACAGTCCGAAGAGTAACAGCGGCGGAGGAAGCCGTAAGAACAGCAGTCGGCGAAAGTCTAGCACTAACAAGGACGGCGGGGCAACAACTAGCAGCGAGACTAACGCCCGCAGCTCCGCCCCTCGCGCGTCGCTCACCGCGGCCCCGCCGCCCCCCGCAAAGAACCACTCCCAACGCCGCATCAGCGGAAGCAGCGCTAATCATCATAATAATAATGTCAATAGTAACAGCAGCAGCTTTATCAATGGTCGGATGGTCGGTGGTAGTGCCTCCACCACCGCTCCCCACGAGGAGTGACGAGGGTGGTTTAAATAGTAGTAGTAATAATAATAAGAGCTGTTCTTCGTTTATGATGTACCAGTATTAGGAATATCACCGCCGTCACTCTTCTCCTGCACTTGTTTCATTCTATTTCTCTCTCTCTCTCTCTCTTTGGTTTTCTTTTGTTTTTGCTTCTTGACCCCCCCTCCCCTCCACCCATCGTTTAGAATGTGGAATGGGAGAGAAGAGGAAGTCTTCGCATCACTTGCCTCTATCAGTTCCCTTCCCTCACTGCCTCACATCACCGAGATACGGAAGCATATCTTAATCTAGACAATAGCTTGAGTATTGTGCTCTTATTTCATCCTGTAGCTTTTTTGTTGTTGTTTTGCATGTGCGTGCATCATTTCACCGCTTTTATTTTTCTTCATCCTCCACTCCTTACTCGGCTTCTGACAGCCCTCCATCCATCGTTCTTTACTATAAGGGCATGTTAAATCCCCTGTGACATAATTTCTTTTCTCCTTCTCTCTCTCTCTCTCTCTCTCTCTCTCTCTCTATCTCTATCTCTCTCTCTTCTAGATATATATATTTATCTCGCTTTCGATTTCACTTTCATTCACCCGTGATGTATAAACACAAAGAGACCTCATGTTTATTCACTTTTGCTTACAATTAGTTCTCTCTTTTTTTTTTCTTTTTTTTTTCTTTTTCAAGCAGTTTGGATAACCCCCCCCCCCAACTCCCATAGTTTTTTGGTTTTTACCTGTGACCACTCTTGTACATTACTTGCTTCTGTTACCCACTACCTCTACTAGGAAGACTCTTTTGCTTCCCAAATGAGCACTCTCACTCTTCAACAACACAAAAAAAAAAGAATCAGAAAAGTGAAATGGCATGTTATTATTGTCTGTTTGGCGTCGGGTAGACGAACAAGCAGGAACGATGAGCTGCTGTTGTTGTTGTCGTTTTGTCTTTTTTATCATTATGTCGTCGATACCATTACCGCTTGAGTGTTTGATCGGTGTCTACACGCACTGTTCCCCCGCGCCCCTTTATCTCACAAGTGTGTTTGTCTCTCAATGAATCAATTTGGCGCGGATGGGCGGCACATTTGTCTTCTTCTTTATTTCGCGGAATGGTATTACCATTTTACTTCTCTCATGAAACTCTCTCACCCTCTCTCTCTCTTTCTTTTCCTCTCTCCACTATCTACCACGCAAAGGAACCTCACAAGCACATAACACACAATATATATATTTATATTTATAGCCTCGCAATGGAAATTCCCTTCAACAGCGGGATTGACGGTTTCTCCTCCTCCTCCCCCTCTGCCGCAGGGGCGGGGCTTGGGCTCGGGCTTGGCGGCGGCGGTGGTTTGGCCAAGAAGAAGAAGAAGCGCTCCGCACTCGGCCCGGTGGAGGTCATTGCGCCTCTGACGGCCGTCACAGCCCCCGCAGCCCCCGCAGGCACCGCAGGCACGGCGGCGGAGGCGGCAGTCTCCTGTGGCGGTGCACAGCCCTCCGTAATGGAAAGCGCCCCTCTGCCGGGTGCGAGCACCACCACCATGCAGGCACCGCCGCAGGACGCGCGATTACTAGAGCCGCCACAGCAGCATGAGCAACAACGCATGGAAGAGGAGGCGGCCGCCAGAGAGCGGCAGCGGAGGCAGCAGGAGAAGAAGGAGGAAGAGGAGATTCGGACTCAGCAGCGTCTTGAAGAGGAAAAGAAAAAGAAGGCGGAGGCGGAGGCGGAGGCGGAGGCGGAACGCAACAGAGAGGCAATGGCGAGGGCCGCCCAAGAAGCAGCAGAGGCGGCGGAACGACAGCGGCAACAACAACAACAACAACAACAAGAGCTCAAGCAGGCGCGAGAGAGGATGCTGCTGCACCTGCAAGGGGAGGAGAGCGAGGGCCGGCAGGCCATTGCATCAGCGCAGGCGCAGGAATTCTCGCATGTGTGTCAGGCAGAGCAGCAGCAGAGGCGGCAGAGGCAGCAGCAGCGGGAACGGGAGGCGCGAGAGAGGGAAGAGCGGCTGCGGCGCCAGCAAGAGGAGGCGGCGGCAGAGGAAGAAGCGCGGCGCCGGCAGCGAGAGAAGGAGGAAGAAAAAGCGCGGGAAAGAGAACGGCTGCGAGTGATACAACTGCAGGCACAGGCGGCGGAGAGGGAGGCTCTCATAAGAGAAGAGGCCGTGAGCAGGCGCAAGACAGTGGAGGAGGAGGAGCAGCGGGAGAGGAACGGTGTATGTGCCGCAGCCTCTGAGGCCGCCGCGCTGATCGCGAAACAGGAGCAGGAAACGCGTGCGCGGGCCGCTGCAGCCGCCGCCGCCGCGAAGGCAAAAGAAGAACAAGAAGAGGAGAATCGCAGGCGCTTAGAGGCAGAGCAACAGCAACAGCGGGCGGCTGCGGCTGCGGCTGCGGCAGCTGAAGAAGAGGAAAGGGCAAGGCAGCAAAAGGTGGCAGAGGAGGAGGAGGAGGAAGCGCGCCAAGCTCAGCTGCGGCAGCAACTGAAAAAAGAAGAAGAAAAGGAGAGGCTTCGCCAGGAGAGAGACGCGGAGGAGAAGAAGGCGAGGGCGGCGGCCGCCGCGGGGGTCCTCTTCAGCCGTTTTGCCTCCCACCTTCGTCACGTGGTCAATTCCTCCACTAGCGCTTGTGCTGAAGGAAATAGCGAGGCGCCAGCGTGTCTACCGCCACCGCTGCGTGACATGGTGCTCCCTCTCTCTGTTGCGTTAAAACTGATCGTTGGTAAAGTGGAAAGCGACGGCGGCGGAGCGGGAGCGGCGGCAGACGGAGCTTGCAGCAGCAGCAACAGCAACAAGGTGCGGCGGGCGGCGGCGGGCGGCGCGGCGGCACTGCTGGAGACTCTGGCTGATGGCATCGATCTGATGGTGGCGGAGATGGCTGTTGGGGAGGCGAATAGTGAGAATTGGAAACAGAACACAGATGCTGCAGTGGATGATGAGGGTGGTGTGGAGGCGGCGCTGCGGGCGGCACTGCAGGAGGCCTTTCTCCATAAAAATGAACATGAACAGCTACAAAAGACATCTTACAAGAAGAGCGGCGACGCCTCCGGAACAACAGCTGTCGGGCCACCGACCAGCGGCGGAGCACCCGTCGCAGTGAATCCTTCCAGCTCCTCCTCCGCCGCCGCCGCCGCGTCTGCCCTCCTTCGTTACGCCTGTGCGGAGCACCGCAAGATCATCGCTACTTACGTCGCGTACCTCCCTCAACGACAGCAGCGGCGGAGGCAGCGTCGGCCGTCAGGCAACACCGGCAGCCACAACCATAGCAACCCACGCGACGGGGGGAAAGATGGCGCTGATACCCATTCCCACTCGCCCAGTGAGGGGCGAACACCCGCTGCTGCTGCTGCTGCTACTACTGTCAGCGCTGCCGGCACCTATCTGAAGGCCGTGCTGACGGAACTAGCGGCGCTGCTGGCGGCCAGGCCGGAGGAGGTGGGCGGTGGCCTCTCGACCATTTTGCAATCTGATATTGGAGGGGATGCAGCAGCAGAAGCAGCACTACCCACCAGCGCGGCAGACAGCCGTTTGCCATCCTCCTCCCAAGTGTACATCGCAAACGTGTGGAGAGAATACGAGGCGGCCATGGTGGCGCCGCTGGACGCGGACGCGGCAGCAGCGCTGGAGGAGCTGGCGGAGGAGGAGGAACAGTGCGTGCAGGCCGCAAGCAAAGAGGTGGGTGCGATGGGCGACGACTTCAATGATGATGCTGCGGCGGCGGCCGCGGCGGACGTTATGCTCTTGCTGGGGCCGTCCATGGCGCTGCACTCGGTGTTCCTGTGGTGCGTCAGGGTCTCATGTGTGCTGTTCCTCGTCCGATGCTCGCTTCTTGGAGAATTTTGATTCCCTTGTTAACTTTCTTTTCTGTTTGCGTGCGTGCTTGTTTGTTTTCATCATTTTATTTATTATACTTTATTGCTCACTGCTATAAAGAGTCGTTCATTCTTCCTCCCCTCATTCTCTCCCCCCCCCCTGTTGGTTGCAAGCACGGACGGGCGAGTGTGCGGTTCCTGTTATGTGTGATGCTCTTAATTCCTCTCGCGATTTTCTTTCTATTTTTTCTAGTTTCAGGCTCGTTGAACCCGTCTTCCTCACTGATACACTCCTTCTTCTCCTCCTCCTCCTTTCCAATTTTCACCACGTCTCTTTAGTGTTTTACTCTCCCTCCCTCCCCCCCACACACACACACTACTTTTCACTTCTTATTCTTTTTCCTTTCTTCTTCTTCTTTTCCACTTTTCATCTTTAGAAAAGAATCTTTCTCACATCTCACAAGACCACATAGAAAACAATGTTTCAGACGCTACGCTCGCTACGGGAGACAGTCGACAAGTCCTCCGCCGTTCCCCTCCCCCGCGCGGCCGCCTCGCAACAGTTTCAACAGCAGCGACAACAGCAGTGCGGCAACAAGCAGGACTTGGGAGAGGCGGCGGATGAGGAGAGTATATTTCACCTCTTGCTCCCCCTCGCTGCCGCAGCAGCAGCGGGGGGGAATGATGGCAGCGCCACCGCGCAGGAGCGATCACTGCCGCTGCTGCCGCTACTTCAGTCGTCTCTGGCGGCGCGGCGGGTGCGGCGGCTGTTGGGTGAGATGGCGGGCGGCGCCATTGCCGCCGCGCGGGGTCCGCAGGCCCTGCAGTTATCCCAGCGGACGACCCATCACAGCGGTGCAGGAGGCGGAGGCGCAGGTGGCGGAGGCTGTCAGGTGATTGTGTTGGAGAACAGTCGCGAGGAAGAAACGGTGGTACCTGTCATTTCGTGGCTTAACAAACCGCAGACAGAGCGGGAGAGTAATAGCAACCATCACAAGGCTGATAACGGCTGCACCACCGCTGACAACATCGAGCACCATGTCGTTTCTCTCTTCCATATAGCCAACAACAATTCCAACAACAACTCCAGCACCAACACCAACAACAATGGTAGCAATAGTAATAACAATAATAATAATAAAGAAGACGATGAAAGTACTGCAGACGCCGCTGTCGCACACGCCGTTGACGCGGCCACCGCTGCCCTCTCGCAATTGGGCGTGTCACCAGCGGCGCCCTCACCAGCCAACCTATCGTACTCAGCCGAGGCTCTGATTCAGCGGGCGGTGGGTGCTGCCTTACTCTTCCCGCCCGTTTTCTCCTATCGCTCTAGCCATGAGAACAACAACAACAATCATCATCATCAGAATAATAATAACAATAACAGTATCGGTGAGACTGGAAGTGACCGTCACCGGAGCGGTGGTGGTGGAGCAATCAATATCAATAAATCAAACACAAGCCGAGGTATTAAGAGTCGCGTATTCATTCTTCACTTCCTCCGAAGACTGTGTGAGATGAACGACGCTCACCGCAATTGTGTGTCGCATCAGTATCAGCAGCAGTACGGGCGCAGTGGTAATCACCACAGCACCCGCGCTGCCAACAGCGAGGCAGATACCGTTCACCCTCCGTACCGTGATGATAATCTTCCGTTGAGCGCTGATCTCTTCTCTGCGTTTCTCCCGCTGGTGCGTGCGTGGCTGACGCCCCTGGTCTCGCCGCCGCCGGACAACGCGGCCGCGATGTCTAGTGACGGGGTGTGTGCGCCACCGCTCAGCACGAACGACAACGGTGGAAACGGTGGTGGTGGTGTTGTTATTACCCCGCGCTCTCCTCTCACTTTTCTGCTCGAAACGCTGCAGTGCCTCGGCCTCAACGCGAGCGGTGGGGCTCACGCGAATAATAATAATAATGATAGAAAAAAATATCAACATAATCATCATCGTCGGCATGGAGCCGCCGCCGCTCTGCAGGAGGTAACAGTGAAGCGCGAAGGAGAGGGGGCGGAAACGAAGCAAGACAGGGACGGTCGAAAAAGTGGCAAACAGAGCAACAACGCCACTGATACGAGCAGCAGTAAGAAGAAGATGAAGAAGAAAAATAGCAAGACCAAGGAAAAGGTCGTGAAGACGGAGCCTGGCATGACAGAAGAGGAAGAAAATGAAGGCAGCAGCAGCAGCAACGCATCAGCGCTTACGGGCGAAGCAAACAGAGGGCAAAAACAACAACATCATCATCATCACAAGGATCGAAAAGTTAAAACGGAAGGTGACTCCCGGCCCCTCATGGAGAGTAGTGCCAGCAGCGAAGGGCTTGTTGTCCCTGCGCGCTACTCTAAAGCCAACCCCGCAGCAGCGGAAGCTGCGGCAGCACAAGTGAAGACGGAAAACACACGGGAGGAGGACGTAAATCATAACACCGTTTATGTGGATATTGATGACAGTGAATCCGACACGCACAGCAACGGAAATGATAAGACGTCCGTTAAAGTGGAGAGGCACTCGAGCAGCGGTGGTGACCATCATCATCATAGCCGAGATAGCAAGCGTGACAAGACAAAAGGGATGGAAAACGAGAGCGGAGAGAGACTCAGCGGAGGGGATAACGCCACGAGCACCGTCCATAGTAATAACAATAGCAATAACACCTCCGCCACTTCCACCATCGCTGTTGCGATCCCCGCACGAAAGTTGTCACGGCACCACATTCCCTCTTCTTCTTCTTCTTCGTCCTTTCCCACAGACGCAGGCGGCGCTGTCTCTGTCACCCGGGGCTACAAACGGCCGCGCGCCGTCATCGACAATAATAATACTAATAATAATACTAGTGATATAAATAACTGTCACAATAATAATAGTAACAATGAGATGGTGAACAACTCGAGCAGTGGATTGCTTATCACTGGCGCTAGTGCCAACCTCAGTAATCACGGCAGCAACGCCCTCTCTAACCACCCCAGCTACGAGCGGAGTGTCGTCACCGACATGGGCGGCGGCGTGCGCAAGGCACTAGGGACCACCGCCCGCCGCGCACACTCCTTCTCGCCGCCGCCGCCAGCAGGGAGGGGAGACCCTTCCGCCGGCGGCGGCGGCAGCGGGGACGATAACCCTATCAGTAATAATAGTAATAGTAATAGTAATAATAATAATAGCAGCCATTTGAATGGGAGTGGTGGCAACGCTATGAGCAATAACGGTGGCAATAGTGGGGCCTGGAAGCAAACAACGCTGCCGTTTGCTGGTCCTCCACCTCCTCCTCCTCGCAATAATAATAATAGTAATAACAATGGAAACGTAAACGGAGGAAATAGAAAGTCATACTTTGGAAGTGGCATTCCGGGGGATAATGCCTATTTTGCAAATTTGGCGAATCACACCAACAGCACCTACGGGGGCGTGGGCCCCGCCAACAATAACCACAATATCAACTACAGTCATCACATGAGCACTAGCAATAATAATAATAGTAACGACATCACCAGTAACATCTACTACGGAAACACCCCCAACAATAATAATAATAATAGTATGAATAATGGGAATAATCCACGTCTGGCCCCAGCGTACGTGTACGAAGGTCGCGGCGGCGCTGCTGGTGGGCGTGGCGGGTTTTCCAGCAGTGGCAGCGCCAATAATAGTAACAATAGCAATAATAATAATAATAACAGTAGTAGTAGCATGCCGGGGGGATTCATTACGGCCGGGGCGCAGCTATCAAACGACGTCCGCAGCGGCCGCGCCGACGTCAGCTATCTCAATACCGCCGGGGGACCGATCGGGGGGCAGCGCGCGCCGGCCATGGGCCTGCGCCGCACGGGCATTAGTAATAATAATAATAATAATAATAACGGTGCGGGCGGCGGCGGTGGTTTCCAACCACCTTTTTCAAATCAAAATAATAATTCGAATCAGAATGGCGTGTCAGTAAACGACGTGCTTAGCGCCATGACGGGAGGCGGCGGCGGCAAGAATAATAGTAATAGTAACAATAATAAAGGGAAGAAGCCGCCCGCGGGAGCCAACAATCATAATAATAATAATAACAGTGCAGCTGCCGACGAGGGCGAGGAGGGCGGCTACCACCCCAGCCTGCTGCTGCCGGACGGCTCCGTGCCGCCGTCGCTGCTGCCGCTCGAGCCAAAGATCGTCAACTCGATCGTGATGGAGATTCTCGACACAAGCACGCTGCGGGGCGGCGGCGGCGGCAACGGTGGCGGCGAGAGTGGTAGTGGTAGTAGTAGCTGTAGTGATAGCAGCAGCGCTGACGGCTCTCAAGGCGAGTCGTCAGCGGCAGACGACAACGACACTACTACTGCTACTGCTGGGGGTCGGCACCACTCTACGAACGCTAGCGGGAAGGAGGAGAGGAAGAGGAAAAAGAAGCGAAGGAAGAATAGGAAAAAGAAGCACCGCGCCGGCGGTGGCGGCGGCGGTGGCGGCCTCAGCTGGGACGACGTGGTTGGTCTGCAGCACGCAAAGGAGAGCGTGACGGAGGCGATTGTGTGGCCGCTGACGTGCCCGGAGCTCTTTGTCGGGCTGCGCGACCCTCCGCGCGGCCTCCTCCTCTTCGGGCCCCCCGGCACCGGCAAGACTCTCATCGCGCGCGTCATCGCGGCGCAGTGCGGGTGCACCTTCTTCGCGCTGAGCAGCAGCAGCCTCACCAGCAAGTGGGTAGGCGACGGGGAGAAGCTCGTGCGCGCCCTCTTCGCCGTCGCGACCCTCAAGCAGCCGTCGGTCGTCTTCATAGACGAGATCGACAGCCTCCTCACCTCCCGCGGCGGCGGAGATAGTGAAGGCGGCGGCGGCGGCTCTGACGGCCTTCGACGCATCAAGACGGAGTTTCTTGTGCAGCTGGACGGCGTCGGCGTGCGGCGCGGCGACCGCGTGCTGCTCATCGGCACGACCAACTGCCCGGAGCAGCTTGACGAGGCCGCGCGGCGCCGCATGGAAAAGCGCCTCTACATTCCCCTCCCGACCCGCAAGGCGCGCGCGCAGCTCATCGTGCGTCTGCTGCGCTCCCTCGAGGACGACACGCGGCGGCAGAGGCAGAGCGGCGAGCGGCGGCGGCGTGATAATAATAATGGGCAGGATAGTAATGATAATAGTAGCAGTGGGGGCGACAGCAGTTGCAGTGAGAGTGATGTCGCTTCAGAGTACTCCGCCACCGATGACGACGACGAGGACGAGGAAAAGGACGAATCAGAGGAAAATGGCAACAATCGCGATGAGGGGGGACAGTTTGGCAGCGGAGAGGACGGCGGCCCGCCGAATAAACGCGCCCGCACCGAACACCCTTCTCGTAGTAGTAGTAATAATAATAACAGAAGTAACAATACCACCACCACGGAGGAGGAGGACGCGCGAGTGGTGGTGCAGGGCCTCTGCCGCGCGGACCTGCGGGAGCTCGCACGGCGGACGCGCGGCTTCTCCGGCCACGACCTCAAGCTGCTGTGCCGCGAGGCGTCGATGTTTCCGCTGCGGGAGGTCAAGTCCCGTCTGATGGCCGCCGCCGGCCTCGGGGGAGGAGGCGGCCGTGGCGGTGGCGGAGGTGGCGGCGGCGGCAGCGGTCACAGACACCACCATCACCGTGGTCGCACCGGCAATGGCAGTGGTGATGACACTGGCGGCGGGGGCGGCGGTATTACCCTCGCGGACCTCCGACCCGTCACGCGCGCGGACTTTGACAAGGCACTGGCGCGCATGCGTCCCAGCGTCAGCCCGGCAGAGGTGCGGCGCTGCGAGGAGTGGAACCGCAAGTTTGGCTCCTTTAGCGACGTCGTGGGCGGCGGTGGTGGTGGTGGTGGGATGTTTTAATTTTGGGGTAAACGGGTGATTATTCACGTCCCACCTTTTTTTTTTTTTTACTGGTTGTCTCTACACTGAATCTCGGGCCCCTGTTATTACTTTTCTCTTCTTCTTTTTTTTTTCCTTTCTTTTTGATCTCTCTCCCTCTCCTTTCCACATCCCCCACATATCCTTTCTCATTTATTACTATTCATTACCATTTTAAGAAAAAAAAACTGATCTTCCTTCTTCTTCTTCTTTTTGTTTTTGATTTTCTGTCGATTATAACTCTCTGAAACTGGCTTTCCCCCGCGCGCCACGCGCTCTTCACAGGCACATTAATTATCTCTCTTATTCAGGTACTCCGGTATCATTTACTTGGCAGCGCGCAACAGAGCGTTCGAAAAAAAAAAATGGAATTATTTCATTCTACCATTTCATTCAATACACATAGACTCACCATATGCGGACACGTGCGTTCATGTCTCGCATAACACCTGCTATTACAAGTCTACTTTTGTTCTATAAAAAATAAAAAGTGGAAAAGGAAGTAAGATGAAAAGAGAAAAAGAAGGGTAGCAGCGTGTGTATGCCCTTCTGCTCTCTAGAAATGCAAGGAGGGAGGATATGAGAGGGTGCTCGCACGTCTGATGGTGTGTCGCTGTTGTTGTTGATGTTGTTGTTGTCGATGTTACCTATTTGCTAGTGCTCCGTCTACAGTGTGGTTGTATTCCCACTTGGTTGTTTTTTCCTTGCCATCTCTTTCGTATTCCTTACTTGCTGGTGGTGTCCTTGTAGGGAATCCGGGAAGAAAAAAAGGGGAATGAGAAAAGGGAAAAGGGAAAAGGAAAAAAAAAGGTGGGTGGTAGAGCGAAAGCAAAGGGAGGAGGCGGGATATAGCGGGGAGAGATACGGCAAAGTACACGCCGCATCGCCTCTACTGTCTTCAACTCTTTCTTTCTTTCTTCCTATCGATCTATCTTTTTTTTTTTTTTACTCTCTCGTCTTCACTTGTTCTCTTCTCTCTTTCACGATTGCGAATGTGTGCGTGTGCGTGCGGTGTGTCTCATGAGGGCTTCACACCCGTCGTACTCTGCAAATATCTTTCCCAATGAACGATACCACTACACACAAACTCTCTCGCGCCTTCCCCCCCCCCCTCCCCGATTCTTTAAACAAAAAGAAAGAAAGTTATTTGACTCCCAAAAACAGCTATTCAAAACTCGCTCTCGCAACCTCACCGCAACCGCCAACTAAACAACAACCCTCAAAAAACAACAAAAACAAAAACCTACAGTCATGCCGACCCTCGCGGACTACAAGGCGCCGTACCCCGCGCCGACGGCGGAGCAGAAGCGCTACGTCATTTACCTCGAGCCCAAGGAGGACGAGGACAACAACTACAAGGTCCAGCTCATCCCGGGCCGGATCGCGATGATCGACGGCGCCAACATTCATATAGTGCGGGCGCAGGTGGAGGAGAAGATAATCGATGGGTGGGGCTACGACTATCTTGTCGTTACCCTCGCCCCTCACATGACGGCTACACTGATGATGCCCGTCGGCGATGAGGCGGAGAAGCGTCCCGGTTTTGTGGGCGACTACAACCAGCCGCTCATTCGCTACAACTCGAAGCTGCCCATTGTGGTGTACATGCCCAAGGACGGCGTGCTGCGCTACAAGATCTGGAGTGCCTCCAGCGGCGGCGACGGCGCCGAGGCCAAGGAGGAGTGAGAGACACACGTAAAGAAGCAAAAATCGCAACGGCAGGCGCAAAGCATGTAAAAGATGCGATACGATACGATGCGAGATATGGCGAACAGACGGACCGAGCGAGAGAAAGAAAGGAAGACACATACACACACACACACATACACACACACACACACACACACACATCTCATCTCATCTAATCGACATGAAGATAAACACACACTCTCTCTCGTGGCTCGTGGTCTACATCATGTGATTGTTTCAGAGCGTCGTATCTCTCTCTCTCTCTCTCTCTCTCTCTCTCTCTCTCTCTCTCTCTCTCTCTCTCTCTCGCTCTTGCTCACTCTCACTCACTCTCGCTCTTGCTCTCTTTATTCTATCTATCTCGTCATCTATATATCTTTCCCTTTTCCATCGTTTTGTGCTTCTCGTATTTTTGCATTCACTTTATTCCACATTCTTTTTCTCTTTTTTTTTTCATTTTTTTCATTTTATTTTTCTTCTTTTGATGTATTCTGATCATATTGCTTTCCTTTTTATATAATACCTGCAAAAAAAAAATGGGAAAAAGAGAATTAATCGACATCGGTTACAACCTGTCTTGCTTTTATCTTCTTCTAAGTCTCATTTCCTTTTTTTAAAACACTTTTCAGTCGACGGCTGAGAACTTCAGACCTTGCTCACAGTTGTCCGTGACATCTGTTTGCCCTCGCCTGAAAGCGATTGTGTTTTTTTTTTTTGTTTTTATTAATTTTTCTTTTCATTTGTGTTCAACGTCAGAGCTTGTGGTTACCTCTGAATGCTTGCAGCGCCGCTTTTTTTTTACCATTTTCAACTTCTTTTCATTTCTTTACGGTTTTTTTTTTCTTGTCTTTCTGACCATGATCCTCGGATTCTGTTCTTTCAGAAACTCGAAAAAATCTCCACTGCAATGCATTCGCTCTCACTTTGTGTAATTGTATCTTTTCACTCTTCTCTCTCCTTTTCTCTCTCTCTCTCTCTCTCTCTCTCTCTCTCTCTTATGCAAATGTATGTGTATGCCATTTTACCAACGCAATCCGGTATGTGCTCGGTAGAGAGACCGTTAGCTGTATGGATGTTTCGTTTCTCTGACCCTCCGCGCAGCTGCAACGAACCGTCTCCTCCCTTCCGTGCCTCGCCCTCAGAGTCCCACTATAGTTATTTGCTTTTTTTTCTATTAAAAACTGTTACACTAGCCCTCTTCTGAAGCTTCTCGCCTTTTCATTCTCTTCAGCTTTGCCAAAACAACAACCCTCAACAAAACAAAACAAAAACAAAAGCCTACAGCCATGCCGACCCTCGCGGACTACAAGGCGCCGTACCCCGCGCCGACGGCGGATCAGAAGCGCTACGTCATTTACCTCGAGCCCAAGGAGGACGAGGACAACAACTACAAGGTCCAGCTCATCCCGGGGAAGATCGAGATGGTCGACGGCGCCAACATTCACATGTTGCGGGCGCAGGTGGAGGAGAAGACGGTGGAGGGGTGGGGCTACGACTATCATGTCGTTACCATCTCCCCGCACATGGCCATGACCATGATGATGCCCGTTGGTGACGAGGCGGAGAAGCGTCCCGGCTTTGTGGGCGACTACAACCAGCCGCTCATTCGCTACAACTCGAAGCTGCCCATTGTGGTGTACATGCCCAAGGACGGCGTGCTGCGCTACAAGATCTGGAGTGCCTCCAGCGGCGGCGACGGCGCCGAGGCCAAGGAGGAGTGAGAGAGACACGTGAAGCAAAAAAAAAAAAAAGTAACGGCAGGCGCAAATCATGTAAAAGATACGATACGACACGATGCGAGATAGGGCGAACAGACGGACGGACGGCGCGAGAGAAAGAGACACGCATACACGCGCGCACACAGTGAGATACATGCGCACACATCACCTCTCATCTCATCTCATCTCATCGGCAGGAAGATAAACGCGCTCTCTCAAGTTATGGTCTGCACGGTGTGATAGCTGCGGAGCGTCATGTGTGGCTCGCTCTCTTTATTCTATCTCTCTCTCTCTCTCTCGTTATCTACATCGTTTCCCTTTTTCATGGTTTTGTGCTCCTTCGACTTTTCCATCCACTCTATTCCTCATTCATTTTTCTCTTTTTTATCATTCTTTTTTATTATTCATTTTTTTTTTCTTTTGATGTATTCTGTTCATATTGCTTTCTTTTTTATATAGTACCAGCAAAAATAGGGGGAAAAAGAATTAATCGACAACGGTTACAACCTGTCTTGCCTTTGTCTTCTTCTAAGTCTCATTTCCTTTTTTAAAACACTTTTCAGTCGATGGCTGAGAACTTCAGATCTTGCTCACAGCTGTTCGTGACATCTGTTTGCCCTCGCCTGAAAGCGTGTGTTTTTTTGTTTTCTAACTATCTCTTCTTCTCATTTGTGTTCAACGTCAGGGCTTGTGGTTACCTCTGATTGCTTGCAGCGCCCCTTTTTCATTTATCATTTTCTTCCTCTTTTGATTTCTTTACGGTTTTTCCCTTGTCTTTCTGTCCATGATCCTCGGATCCTGTTCTTTCAGAAACTCGAAAAAATCTCCACTGCAATGCATTCGCTCTCACTTTGTGTAATTGTATCTTTTCACTCTTCTCTCTCCTTTTCTCTCTCTCTCTCTCTCTCTCTCTCTCTCTCTCTCTCTCTTATGCAAATGTATGTGTATGCCATTTTACCAACGCGATCCGGTATGTGCTCGGTAGAGAGACCGTTAGCTGTATGGATGTTTCGTTTCTCTGACACTCCGCACAGCCGCAACAAACCCGTCTCCTCCCTTTCGTGCCTCGCCCTCAGAGTCCCACTATAGTTCTTTGCTTTTTTTTTCTATTAAAAACTGTTACACTAGCCCTCTTTTGAAGCTTCTCGCCTTTTCTTTCTCTTCAGCTTCGCCAAAACAACAACCCTCAACAAAACAAAACAAAAACAAAAGCCTACAGCCATGCCGACCCTCGCGGACTACAAGGCGCCGTACCCCGCGCCGACGGCGGATCAGAAGCGCTACGTCATTTACCTCGAGCCCAAGGAGGACGAGGACAACAACTACAAGGTCCAGCTCATCCCGGGCAGAATCGAGATGGTCGACGGCGCTAACCTTCACATGCTGCGGGCGCGGGTGGAGGAGAAGATAATCGACGGGTGGGGCTACGACTACCTTGTCGTTACCTTCGCCCCCTTCATGGTCATGACACGCATGATGCCTGTTGGTGATGCGGCGGAAAAGCGTCCTGCTTTTGTGGGGGACCGCACCCAGCCGCTCATTCGCTACAACTCGAAGCTGCCCATTGTGGTGTACATGCCCAAGGACGGCGTGCTGCGCTACAAGATCTGGAGTGCCTCTGGCGATGGGAAGAGCAAGAAGGAGGGGCTCGAGGCCAAGGAGGAGTGACACGCGTAGATATCTTTGTCTCTCTCTCTCTCTCTCTCTCTCTCTCTCTCTCTCTCTCTTTTTGTGCGTGCGCGTGCGTGTGTGTGTGTGTGTTTCGTGATTTGAGTCGTCTTCTGTCATTGCGTGTCTGGCAAGCACTCACAGATGCAGCGCTCCCCCCCCCCCCCTCTCTTCTGTTCCTCGCACTTTTACTTCCATACACACACACGCACCACCTACCCCCTCTTTCGGTCTCATCCGCCTTTTTTTTTTTCATTACTTTTTTCCCATGTATGTTTCACCACCCATCATTTTCTTTTCTCATTCTGTTCTCTTTTTTTTTGTGCGCAATTTAAAAATATAGTAATAGCCATGGCAAAGTGTCGTCGACTGCCACTCTTTTAATATGTCTTTTCTTTTTTTTTTGTTTTTCATGTTCTTTCGTGGCTCCCAGCCCTTTCTCTTGCTAAACTTTCTTCTCCCTTTTGACCGCCAGGCCCTGTGATTGTTTTGCGGCTGTAGGCGATTTTGCGTTTTTATTTCTTTCTTATTTTTGTGTTTTTTTTTTGTTGTTGGGGTTTTTTGCACTTTTTCCTCTCTTTTTTTTTCTTTGTCTTTCCGCCCATGATCTTCGGGTCCTGTTCATTTGAAAGCACAATCGTCATCACCGACAGTTCTCTCTCTCTATATCTCTCCCTCGTTCTCTCGTGCACACACACACACACACACACACACACGTCTGAGCGCTCCTCTGTGTGTGTCGGCTCTCCTTCAAGACAAGCGCTCATCCTGCCGCGTGTTGGCTAGTGACGGATGCGTGTATTTCGCTGCTTTTACGTGTGTTTGGTCTTGTTCTACTCGGTTTGTTTCTCCAGCCTCACCCCACCGCACCTCACCCCACCCCACCCCCTCTCTCTCTCTCTCTTACCTTCTCCTTCATCTTCACGCTCCGTAATCATCACACACAAAAAAAAAAAAGATACGCACTCTATCTTCCCTTCTTTCGCAGTATTATTCTCCCGCTCTCACGCATAAAGGCACTCAACCACACACCGCAACCGCTAACACAAGACAAAACCCTCACCAAAACAAAACAAAAACAAAAACAAAAAACAGCCCCGCAGCCATGCCGACCCTCGCGGACTACAAGGCGCCGTACCCCGCGCCGACGGCGGATCAGAAGCGCTACGTCATCTACCTCGAGCCCAAGGAGGACGAGGACCACAACTACAAGGTCCAGCTCATCCCGGGCCGTGTTGAGATGGTCGACGGCGCCAACCTTCACATGCTGGGCGCCAAGATCGAGGAGAAGACGGTCGACGGCTGGGGCTTCCCCTACCACGTCGTGAGCCTCTCTCCCCATATGGCGGCAACGCTGATGATGCCTCTCGGCGACGCCGCGGTGAAGCGCCCCAAGTTTGTGGGAAATCACAACCAGCCTCTCATTCGCTACAACTCGAAGCTGCCCATTGTGGTGTACATGCCCAAGGACGGCGTGCTGCGCTACAAGATCTGGAGTGCCTCTGGCGATGGGAAGAGCAAGAAGGAGGGGCTGGAGGCCAAGGAGGAGTGACACGCGTATATATATGTATAGTGTTCATTTTTCTCGTTCATCTTTTTCACCATCTTTTGTTTTTGTTTTTTTTTTTTTTTGCTTTTTAATTTTGTTTTTAAATCTTAATGTTCAAAGTAGTCATTTTTGTTTTTTCCCTCATCGCTTTTTTTTCTTCTTTTGCCGTTCTTAAACGGTTTTTTTGTGCTTTTTTATCCGTTTTTCTTATCTAAAATCATATATATATCCGTCATTTCAATCTTTCTTTTTCTGGTTTAGCTCCCAGTTCCTTTTTTTCGCTTCTCTTCCCACATGTATCCAATAGTACATACTTTTTCTCTCTCTCTCTCATAATCTTATCTTTCGCTCCTTTTCTCTCTCTCAGTCTCTCTTTCACGCGTCCTTGTTTCCCCTCATTCGTACTTGCTCGTTTCTTTCTCGCTGTTTGTGTTTTCCACTCCAAGCGCTGCGCAGAGAGTACTCTATATAGTACGTTGACGATGCCCAAGGTGTGTGTATACACACAGAAGAGAGAAAATAGTGAATGGAAAGAAAAGTAATGATTGAAAGAGCAGCCGCAACGACGCTCGCTTTTTTTTCTAACCCTGAAAATTGAGACGTTTGCTTTTGTTATTTTTTTTCTGTTTTTGATTATTTATTTTTCTACTTTGGTTTTCTGTGCTCTTTTCATTTTGTGTTTGTTTTGGTTTTTTTTCGTTTTTCCCCGCCGTTTCTTCAGCGCTGAAAGCGAAACCTTACTCACCACATGTACTGTACGTTGTATTTGGTTTGATGTAGGGTTTGTAGAACGGTTGTCTTTATCTGTGTCGCGTTGTCTCACAAGTGTTGCTTTTGTGTTGTTGTTGTTTGTTGTTTGTTCTGCTTGCTGTTCCTGGACGGTACGAGACTCTCCCTCTCTCTCTCTCACCCTCTCTCACGTCTCTCCTTCTTCATTCTCATTTCCTCCCAACTAAATCCTCTCAATCACAAAACCATCAAAACCACCAAACAAAATAATCTTAGAAAAGTGAACTTCTTTATTACAGTACTCCACTCCCTTTTTGTGTTTTTTTTTCCATCACCCTTCTCCTCTGGTTCGTTAGTGCTACCCGCCACTTCTAAAAAAAAGAAGAATCCACAAAACAACAACAAACAAAACAAAACAGCCCCGCAGCCATGCCGACCCTCGCGGACTACAAGGCGCCGTACCCCGAGCCGACGGCCGAGCAAGACCGCTACGTCATTTACCTCGCGCCGCAGGAGGAGGAGGAGGAGCAGTCGCACATGCGCGTGCAGCTGATCCCCGGGCGCTACTTTGAGGACTGCGAGGAAGGCCAGGGCTACTGCATTGAGGGGAGTATCGAGCCGCAGACGATTGAGGGGTGGGGCTACGACTACTACACGGTCGAGTTTGGCGACCTCTCCGCGTGCAACCCCGCGCCCAACTACACCGTCAGCGGCCGCAGCTCCTTCATCCCCCTGCGGGATCAGATCTTTGTGCGCTACAACTCCAAGCTGCCCATTGTGGTGTACATGCCCAAAGGCTGCGAGCTGCGCTACAAGATCTGGCTGGACGAGCAGGGCCGCGAGCGCAAGAACGAGCGCGAGAGCGGAAACAAGCGCGGCGGCGCCTTTGCCCTCTACCACATGAACCCGCAGCAGCTCGCCCACAAGCAGCAGAACACCGTGTGGGCGCTGCAGAATCAGGGCAGCGGCCTCGCGGACGGCGCTGCCGGCGCCAGCGCTACCGGCGGCCGCCGCGGCTCCCTCACCAGCGCGGGTCATAACAACACGAATAATGGCGGCAGCGCGGCGCGCCGCAGCAGCAAGACGCGCGACGTGCCTTCAGTGTTTTCGTCGGGCAGTAAGACCGACTCGCGTCGCAAGAGCGATCCTAACCGCTACCGCTCCGCCAGCGAGCTCTAAAAAAAAAAGGCAGACTGGTTGGGAGAGAGTCAGAACGCAAAACGAGGGTGAGGAAAGAATGAAAATGGAAACAAAAAAAAAAAAGACTGTAATCAAAGAACACCTTTGTATAATTCTCCGTCTTTTTTTTTTTTCCTTTCTCTCTCTTCTCTCTACTCGGGTTCGGTGTAGTATGTGTGTGACGTTGGCTCTTGTTCTCTCTTTTTATCCCTCTTTCACACACACACCCTCTCTCAAGTCATCCGATTCTTTTCATCGCGTTTTTTATTTTAGTATTCTCAAATGTCTCTTGTGCTATTTGCGAAAAGGGATAGAGAAATAAAAATGGGAAAGGATGAAAAGAGTTTAGAAGAATGAAAGAGTGAAAGAATGAAGAAAACGAGAAGAACATGTGTGATTAAGGGAAAGTTTCATTTGAAAGGAAAAAAAAAGAGACTTAATAAAAGAGGAAGGCAGAGGCGCCGAGCTTCCTCTCTCATTCTTTCTTCTCTCTTTTTCTCCCTTTGCGTAAACCACGTCTATTGCGTTTTATTTTCTCCTCTCCTTTTTTTTTTCTCTCATATGTAAATAAATTTCTCTCTCTCTACACACACGTATTCGCAGTTTCATCATTGCCGTTGTTTTGTTTGCTGGCAAGCTGTGTGTGAAACCTTTATTTCTTGTTTTTTTTTTTTATTATTTCGTGACTTCGTTTTCAATATTTTTTTCCAGTACTTTTCAATCATGTTTGATTTTTTAATGTTTTTTCTTTTCTTTTTGATGTTCAAACTCTACCTATATATATCTTAATCCATTCTTCATACGATCACCCAATACCATTTGAGCTCTGTCACTCTATTCTCGCTGTCGTGTTCACATACTCTCTGATTCCATTCCATATTTACGTCTTTTGTGTGTGTCTGCGCGCGGGTGTGTATGTGCGCATCTTCTCTTCTCTGTTAAACGGAGCTCTCTATTTTTTGTTCATCATAGTTCTTTATACATTGGAAAAAAGAAGAAAAAGAAAAGAACATATACGACTACATATTTACTGGAACACGAGTCATGAAATGGACAGAGAGAAGGCGAAAATAATAAGAGCTCATAATATAAACAATAATAATAATAGTATCGAGGGATCGGTAACAACGACAATATGAAAAAATAAAAATATACGCTACAAACATTTTACATATCTCGTGTATTTTTTTTTTTCATCAGTCTCATTTCCATGTCTTGTTATGACTACATAATTTTAAAAAAAAAAAATGCATTCATCCAATGCTGGCTCACGAAGGTGCGTGTGGTATTTGTTTGTATTTGTTTAATTTCCTTTCTCTCTCTCTCTCTCTCTCTCTCTCCAAAGAGATGGGTAGAGGGGGGGGGGAATAAACGTGTGCAGAGGAGCTGTGCTGTTTGTTTGTCTTCACCTCTCGCTGTGTGTCCTACGATCCTCCGCCTGCTTTTTGGCTACATAGAAATCTACACTCTAACTCTCACACACAGACAGAGTGAAAGTGTTGAAATGAAAAACAAAAAGATTGTTGTGGTTTTCCTCATCTTTGTATGTCTCCTATTCTACAAAAGAAAAAACCGCTCCTCCGCTTCTCATTCCTCCTTTACTCCTCTTCTTTGTCTCTCTCCTTTTCACCATTTCTTCAAAAAAAAAAAATGCGTTCTCAAGGCTAGGATCATCAAGTGTGTGTATGTTATTCTTTCATTCTTATTATTATGGGAGGGTTATCTTTATTATTCACTCAAATTTATTTCCCTCTAAAAACGTGCAAGAAAGGATTTATCAGCTAGTTATAGAATAACAACACAACGACAGCGACAGAAGCATCAATACAACTGCTTTGGCTGGTTGTTTGATTTTCATTTCTTTATTATTATTATTATTATTATTATTTTATTACGAGTCTTAATATTCCATATTCTCTACGACTCTTCTCACCTCAAAGCTACAACAGATATACTTTTCGTTTGTTTTTTCTTTCTCATTTTCTCATTTTATCCATTTTTTGCTTCTTTTTGTTTTCTGAATTACAATTTTCTTTGCATCCTTCAGAATATTTCCCAACACATTTCTTCTTTTGATTGAGTTTCGATCTTTTTTTTTCCACTTTTTCACTCATATTTTTATTCTTTCCCTGCCAAAGCCTTCATTGATACTGTGCTTTCTTTTATTCTTTGCTGGCTACTTTAATTTTTTTCATATTACTCTATTTTTTTCTCTTCGCCTCCTCTGCATATATATAGATATCCTTCTTCTG
>JAQOSZ010000145.1:0-17613 GCA_030347455.1 Kentomonas sorsogonicus | reverse complement strand
TAGTCCGCCAGCGTCCGGCCCTCCTCCAGCTGCTTGCCGGCGAAGATCAGCCGCTGCTGGTCCGGCGGGATGCCCTCCTTGTCCTGGATCTTCGCCTTGACGTTCTCGATCGTGTCGCTCGACTTCCACCTCCAGCGCGATGGTTCTTGCCCGTCAGCGTCTTGACGAAGATCTGCATCCGCCGCGCAGCCGCAGCACCAGGTGCAGCGTGCTCTCCTTCTGGATGTTGTAGTCCGCCAGCGTCCGGCCCTCCTCCAGCTGCTTGCCGGCGAAGATCAGCCGCTGCTGGTCCGGCGGGATGCCCTCCTTGTCCTGGATCTTCGCCTTGACGTTCTCGATCGTGTCGCTCGACTCCACCTCCAGCGCGATGGTCTTGCCCGTCAGCGTCTTGACGAAGATCTGCATCCCGCCGGCGCAGCCGCAGCACCAGGTGCAGCGTGCTCTCCTTCTGGATGTTGTAGTCCGCCAGCGTCCGGCCCTCCTCCAGCTGCTTTGCCGGCGAAGATCAGCCGCTGCTGGTCCGGCGGGATGCCCTCCTTGTCCTGGATCTTCGCCTTGACGTTCTCGATCGTGTCGCTCGACTCCACCTCCAGCGCGATGGTCTTGCCCGTCAGCGTCTTGACGAAGATCTGCATCCCGCCGCGCAGCCGCAGCACCAGGTGCAGCGTGCTCTCCTTCTGGATGTTGTAGTCCGCCAGCGTCCGGCCCTCCTCCAGCTGCTTGCCGGCGAAGATCAGCCGCTGCTGGTCCGGCGGGATGCCCTCCTTGTCCTGGATCTTCGCCTTGACGTTCTCGATCGTGTCGCTCGACTCCACCTCCAGCGCGATGGTCTTGCCCGTCAGCGTCTTGACGAAGATCTGCATCCCGCCGCGCAGCCGCAGCACCAGGTGCAGCGTGCTCTCCTTCTGGATGTTGTAGTCCGCCAGCGTCCGGCCCTCCTCCAGCTGCTTGCCGGCGAAGATCAGCCGCTGCTGGTCCGGCGGGATGCCCTCCTTGTCCTGGATCTTCGCCTTGACGTTCTCGATCGTGTCGCTCGACTCCACCTCCAGCGCGATGGTCTTGCCCGTCAGCGTCTTGACGAAGATCTGCATCCCGCCGCGCAGCCGCAGCACCAGGTGCAGCGTGCTCTCCTTCTGGATGTTGTAGTCCGCCAGCGTCCGGCCCTCCTCCAGCTGCTTGCCGGCGAAGATCAGCCGCTGCTGGTCCGGCGGGATGCCCTCCTTGTCCTGGATCTTCGCCTTGACGTTCTCGATCGTGTCGCTCGACTCCACCTCCAGCGCGATGGTCTTGCCCGTCAGCGTCTTGACGAAGATCTGCATCCGCCGCGCAGCCGCAGCACCAGGTGCAGCGTGCTCTCCTTCTGGATGTTGTAGTCCGCCAGCGTCCGGCCCTCCTCCAGCTGCTTGCCGGCGAAGATCAGCCGCTGCTGGTCCGGCGGGATGCCCTCCTTGTCCTGGATCTTCGCCTTGACGTTCTCGATCGTGTCGCTCGACTCCACCTCCAGCGCGATGGTCTTGCCCGTCAGCGTCTTGACGAAGATCTGCATCCCGCCGCGCAGCCGCAGCACCAGGTGCAGCGTGCTCTCCTTCTGGATGTTGTAGTCCGCCAGCGTCCGGCCCTCCTCCAGCTGCTTGCCGGCGAAGATCAGCCGCTGCTGGTCCGGCGGGATGCCCTCCTTGTCCTGGATCTTCGCCTTGACGTTCTCGATCGTGTCGCTCGACTCCACCTCCAGCGCGATGGTCTTGCCCGTCAGCGTCTTGACGAAGATCTGCATCCGCCGCGCAGCCGCAGCACCAGGTGCAGCGTGCTCTCCTTCTGGATGTTGTAGTCCGCCAGCGTCCGGCCCTCCTCCAGCTGCTTGCCGGCGAAGATCAGCCGCTGCTGGTCCGGCGGGATGCCCTCCTTGTCCTGGATCTTCGCCTTGACGTTCTCGATCGTGTCGCTCGACTCCACCTCCAGCGCGATGGTCTTGCCCGTCAGCGTCTTGACGAAGATCTGCATAGCGGTCGCGGTGTTTGTCTGTGTGTGGGTGTTGTAGGTGGATGCTACGGTGTGGGTTTGCACTGAGGATGTGAGAGTGGGTTGTGTGTGTATGTGTGTGCTACTGTTATGCAGAAAAGGGGAGTAGTAAAAAACAGAAAAGGAGAAAGAAAGAAGAAAGAAACGAATGCCTGAGAGGGCAACACTAAAGATCTAGTGCGCGAAAAAAAAAAAAAAAGAAAATAGTTGAAAGCAAAAGTAAAAGTGAAAACAAAAAGGTACGTGGAGCTGGAAGTCAGTGGCGTGGTGAGCTTCACAAGTGAAAGGAAAGGAACACTAAAAGTAAAAAGCAGATTACTACAGGTAGCTGGTGCGGTGAGGAAACAAAGGGTGTGGGGCGTGCGGGCGGTGGTGGAAGTGAAGTACACGCGTGTCGCACGAGCAGAGGCACGTGGCGAAGCGGGAAGACGCGGGGCGCGGCATCAGTCAGCGCGCGGGCAACGAGGCGCAAGAGGGCGTCGTCGCGGTAGAACACGGAAGGACGCGCGCGCAGGCGCGGGTGCGCGGCGTCGCCGCTGCGGGCAGTATACATGGGGGGAGGAGTGCGCACACTCGACGATTGGCGGGCCAAAAAGAAAAAAAAAAGAGACATATGGAAACATCGGTGTCACGGGAACCTGACACACGGAAACAAAAGTAAGAAGAAAAAAAGATTGCGAACGGAGGAGAACGAAGCTGAGAGCAAGCCCGCCGCGCACGTGCATCACGCAGCGAAGAGGCGTGCGCGCGCGCGTGTGCGCGGCCAGGCCGGCGCACGTTTGCAGTGCACCAGCGCGGCGGCCGTGCTGCGCGCGCGCTCGCGCCTCGCGGGCGTCTTGTCATGCGCGCCAGTGGCGGCGGTCGAGCGGCGCGGCGGGCGGTGTGTCTCTCTCTCTATTGGGTTCTGCCCGCCGAGTCGCGGAAAAACAAGAACAAAAAGGATGGAACGTACAGGGAACCAAAGAACGGGACAGGAGAGAAAGAGTGGGAGAGGGTGGGACGGCTTAGTAGGCCTCCTCCTCCTCGTCGAACTCGCCCTCCTCCTCGACGGTGGCGTCCTGGTACTGCTGGTACTCGGACACGAGGTCGTTCATGTTGGACTCCGCCTCGGTGAACTCCATCTCGTCCATGCCCTCGCCGGTGTACCAGTGCAGGAAGGCCTTGCGGCGGAACATGCCGGTGAACTGCTCACCGACGCGGCGGAACATCTCCTGGATGCAGGTGTTGTTGCCGATGAAGGTGACGGACATCTTGAGGCCCTTGGGGGGGATATCGCAGATGGAGGACTTGATGTTGTTGGGGATCCACTCGATGAAGTAGGAGCTGTTCTTGTTCTGCACGTTGAGCATCTGCTCGTCCACCTCCTTGGTGGACATGCGGCCGCGGAAGAGCGCGGAGGCGGTGAGGTAGCGGCCGTGGCGGGGGTCGGCGGCCTGCATCATGTTCTTGGCGTCGAACATCTGCTGGGTGAGCTCGGGCACGGAGAGGCCGCGGTACTGCTGCGAGCCGCGGCTGGTGAGCGGGGCGAAGCCCATCATGAAGAAGTGCAGGCGCGGGAAGGGCACGAGGTTGACGGCGAGCTTGCGGAGGTCCGAGTTGAGCTGGCCGGGGAAGCGCAGGCAGCAGGTGACGCCGGACATGACGGCGGCGACGAGGTGGTTGAGGTCGCCGAAGGTGGGCGTCGTCAGCTTGAGCGTGCGGAAGCAGATGTTTTTTTTTTTTTTTTTTTTTTTTTTTTTTTTACGGGTTGC
Source organism: Kentomonas sorsogonicus (assembly GCA_030347455.1). Lineage (NCBI taxonomy): Eukaryota > Euglenozoa > Kinetoplastea > Trypanosomatida > Trypanosomatidae > Kentomonas > Kentomonas sorsogonicus. Next base: position 13,843 of record JAQOSZ010000145.1, on the reverse strand, counting down.
TGTTGTGCCCTCACCAATGCTCCGAGAGGATTGCGTCGATGATAGTGTCCTCATCGTCGGGGTCAAGGGTGAGGGAAGCTGGGAAGAGTCGATCAATTACATCGTTTTCGTCGAGGTCGGATTCTTCCTGCAGCGTTGCAGCGGTAGTAGTAATATACATATTATTATTAGTATTTTTATTATTATTATGCTTAGCGGGGACAGGTGGTGTCGTGGCTGCGCGGTCAACGGCGGTGCGTACCAGAGTTTTGTCTTCGGCTGTGATGGCACGTTGGTTCGTCAGAAAGGAAACCCAGATGAAGAAGCAATAGCTAAAGAAAAACTTGGGACCAAAACGTGCGTGCAGGAAGTTGACGCGTAGCTCTTGGCGCGCTGCGAGGGTGTGCGGGCATACGAGCCAGTGCATGATGGTTTCGCGGGGGTGGCCTTCAAGTGGTGTCGATACAGGGAGAGTACGTGACTGTGGGTGTGACCTGCTTGCGACATCCTTCGGCTTGCAGGCCTTCCCATGTCCCGAGAGTTGACGCGTCGACTGAAAGCTTTTCCCACAACGCACGCATTTAACCTCCAACTTTTCACCCGGATGCACCTTGGCGTAGTGGTTAGTGAGATTCGTCCAGCTGCTGAATTGTTTCGAGCATATCTCACAGGTCACTGTGCGTCGCGAGGGTGATGTCGGGGTTTGGGTGGAGGGGGGCTCAATCGTGTCGTTCTCCTTTTGTGGGTGACACCAGCGGCAGCAGTCGTGCAGGTTACGCATCGAGTAATAAAAAATGCCAAACTGCTCAGAGACACCAGTCCGAAAACGGGACAGCTGGATGAGGGTGCCACGATCCATAACCGTATTCGTCAGGGGGCAGATGTGTGACGAGGCAGGTGTAGGCAGGAGTCCCACGAGTTGAAAGCGATGAGTGGATGCGGCAGCGGCGTTGTCCTGAGGGGCTTGTACGATTGGGTCAACGCGGCCATTATTGTCATCGTCCGACTCGGAGGCTCGTGCTCGGGGCAGCGGTGCTAGGTCGTCCTGTGAGGGGTCGAGGGTGCGCAGCCAGTTCTTCATAAGTTGTCGTCGTATTGCGGCAATAACATCTGGCTCAAAGAGCGGAGCATCGGCACATCCGTTGGTGGGTTGATTACCATCCTTAGTCAAGGCGTCGACTATTTCGTTCTCCGGAACACCACAGTGGCCATACACAAATTGCAGGTGAATGCGCCAGCCGAGGTTCACAAGACTTTGAAGGTGGTCCCATATTGCAGTAGTGCATTCCCATTTCTGATGAAGGGGGCCCTTTTCTAAAGTCTGTAGTGAACTCTTGCTGTCAGTCACGATGAGTAGCAATGGTGTGTCGTGGCGTGCGTGGTTGTTCACATGGGGAGTAATAAGATGGTGTAGTCCATTACGGAGTGCGACGAGTTCCGTTCGATAGCTTGATGCTATGGGGCCGCAGCGTTGAAGAAACTGAGTGCTGGTCCCATTTCGCATGTCTGTAAGAACTGCAGCTGCCATGGAAAAACTGCCGTCAACGCCTCCATCTGTGCTGAGAATAAGTTCAGCGGTGGAGCGTAGTGGTCTCATAGCTGTCTGCGACGTCAGAAGTTTGGCTGCAGGGCTCGAGGCTGGTTCGACGTATCCGAAGGTGATGCCTCTTGTCGTGCATTCCCAGGGCGCAAACTTCAGCGTCCGTTTGGTGTACTCTTTAGCCGCATTCGCGAGATGTGGTACGCCACTCAGCCCAGACAGTCGTCCCAACCATGCGCAGCGAGGAGGGGGATGGTGACGGAGGGTGGTACGGGTGGGAGGTGGAGGTGGCGGAGCGAGGAGCCAGCGTTGTGGCATAAACAGCTGACGCGTTAAGTAGCTGCACTGGCGGATGTCAGCCATGACGGAGAGCGGCGGGAGCGCAGATTCCATATATACATCGATGTTCGGGGTGGAATCTAAGAGCCCGCAACTATTTCGCGCCGCTGCGCGGTGAACCCTCTCTGCAGTCTCAACAGCAGTGGGGCCCACGATGCCACGGTAAGCTGCCGCACCATACAGGAGTTTGCTGTCGAGGTATCCTAGCTGGAAGGTGCGTAGTGTACGTGGTAGTGGTCCCCAAGTGGAGCCGGCGAGAGAGAGGAGCTGCGCTACACGTCTGGAGCAGGTACGGCTGGTTGACCGGAGGTGCGAGTTGAAATTACACCGTACGTCGATCTGGAGTCCAAGGAGTCTCACTGTATCTTGTGAGCCCATCAACACGCATTTCACCTCGTCGCCGAAGATGGTCAGGTGAGGGTTGATCTTGTCAGGCTCAGAGTGAGACGAGCGCGTAAAGTGGATGAGTTCCGACTTGGACCCATTGATCTTCATCATGTGTAACTTCGCCCATTGCTCGATGATGCGAACAGCACCTTGAAGTCGACGGGCGCCATCCTCAGCGTCTTTGCTGCGGGTAACAACAGTAAGGTCGTCCGCATACATCATGGCGTCGAAGCCCGCTTCTTTAAGGCGATGGAGGAGCGGATCGACGTACAGGAGAAACAACGTGGGCCCGGAGACGGAGCCTTGCGGAACACCAACCTTGATCAGCCGCGTGCGTCCCGTGACGTCGTCCACACGAGCCTTGCATTGCCTACCGACGAGGAAATTCCGGAGCCATTTGGTTTCGAAGGTGCACCCCCATTGGTCCAGCATTAGTCGAGCCAGACGGCCGGGGCACACTCTATCGAACGCTGATGACATGTCGATGAGGAGCGCAGTCGCGCGATACGGGGTCTGGACGTTCTTGTACGTACGGGAGGGGGAGGCATGCGTGTAGGACCGGTATGTCGCCTGCGCCTGCTTGACAATGTCGACGAAGTGCGTGAGGACGTCCTCCGTGCATTTCTGAGCCTGAAAAGCATACTGCGAGTGATGCGGGGCCCACTGGTGCTGCAAGCGACGAATGACGATGCTCTCCATGACCTTGCTGACGACCGGGGTAAGGGTGATGGGGCGATAGCCCTCGGGTCCGTCAAGGGGCTTGCCCGATTTGGGGATAGGAACAATGATTCCTGAGCGTAGCATGGCAGAGATCTCCCCATGTGCGAGCGAGTAGTTGAGCAGTGTGAGTATTCGCTCTTTCGCGTTATGGGGTAGATGCTTCAGGAATTCATTGTGCATCCCATCGGGACCGGAGGCCTTTCCCAGTGGCGCCTCGTCAATCGCAGTTTCGAGCTCAAGCATCGTGATGGCATGAAAAGGCTCTTCAACCACCTTAAAGGTCGGGGGCTTCTCGTAGTGGCAGTCGCCGTCATCGTCATACTGCTCGCGTTGATGCCTCGTGTAGTAGGCTGCAAACGCATCCGCCTTTTGCCGCGGCGTGACTAACGTCTTGTCTCCAATCTTCAAGGGAGGGCTTCTGGCGCTCTCCGTCGAGGCTAGTCTGCCCTTGAGGTATCGCCACGAGGCAGATTCCCCTGGGGACAGATTCTCCAGACGTTTGCGCAGGGTAGCCGTCCTGTGCTCCCTGATCGCTGAATCACGTTCCGTCTTGACGGCCTGGTATTTCCGTAAATGGACCTCAGTACCAGTGCTGCGATAGGTTTCGAGAGCATCCTGTGCGAGACGATCCAACCTTTTGATCTCATTTGTCCACATGGGTGTAAAGCGTTGTGTGGATCCTCTGGGTAAGATCTTCATGGCAATGGATACTATCTGATTGCACAGGACGTCAAGCGAAGTGTCCATCGGTAAACCTTGTACAGCTCTGGTAAAGGTGGCCCATTGTCCTTCGGTGGCCTTCTGAAAAGAGAAGCGTGATTTGCGCTCTGGGAGGGAGACAGTAGCGTGGTCCGTCAAGCCTGTGGAAAAGGAGATCCTCTCGTGGTCTGAGTCGCACGAGGTATGCGTTTCCCATTGGCCTACTATGATGCCACGTGAGAGTGTGAGGTCCGGCGAGCTGTCAGCCTCGGAGCTTCGGTCTTGCGTCCCAATCTTTCCTTTCCTGGTGCATACCGCAGGGTCGTTACAGATCACCAGCGCACTCGAGGCGATCCAGCGTTGGATCAACCGGGAACTCATGCTATCACAGTGGGCATGGTTCACGGCCCCATCATACCAGCAGGTGGAGTGGCAGTTGAAATCGCCGCCGATAATGATGGGATGGGCAGTATCGGTGAGTCGCGCTAGACTGGCGTGGCGTACGTCTCCTGGAGCGTTCGGCGGGATGTAGACAGAGGCAACCATTAGCGTGAAGCCACTCGCAAAAGTGAGCCTGGCCGCAATAGCCTCAGTCACTCCATCCCCCGGAGCTCTTTTCCAGGGTACGTTCTCCACAGAGCAGTCAAGGGACCGACTGACCATGATCGCAACCCCGCCTCCGCGAGATGGTCTGGGTGCCTCCAGTGTAACATACGAGGGGTGTCAAATCGGCTCCGGCGCGTTTACGTCCGAGTGCGTTTCTTGGAGAAGAAGGACGTCAGGTTCGCCGTGGAGCAGAGATTCCAACTTAATGGAGGTAACGCCTCTGATGTTATGCTGTATGACACACAGTTCCGGCGGAGGCGGGGGAGGGAGTCGCCCTTGCCCCTTGGATGCGGGGGGGAGAAGATCGTCCAGCGAGCGTTGGTAGGACTTGGTGGGGGTGTCGCGGATTGGCTGTGGGGTCCCATCACTACTCGGGACACCATGCGCGCCGCCATTGCCTTCAAGCCGAGGTGCCGCAGCCAGGGGATGCTCAGTGATCGTGTTCGCGGCGTTACCACGTCGACGCTTCTGATGGTTGAGCACCATGCTGGCCCTGTTTGCTGGCGAGGCGGCGGTGAACATTGCCGTGAAATCCTCACGCTGCATCCCCGTCGCCGAGAGGTCGACCGTCTTGAGAAATTCCAGCTCGTCTTCGTTCAGCGGCGCCCCAGCGTCCAGACTGGCCACGTTCCTGAGAAAGTCATCGGCAAAGGAGACAGACTTTTGTTGTTGGAGGGACGAGGAGCTAGCCACCGCCACGTTCCCAGAGCTAGCCTTAGGGCTAGGCTTAGGGTCGGTTTTAGCCTGGCTAGGATCCTGATTCGTGTCTGTCCGTGGGACCAGTGTCAGGCGAGAGAGGAACAGCATTTGCACATTCTGAAGTGCTGTACGGAGCGCTGCTCCTCTCACTGGGTAGGGGTCCTCAGGGCCGTCCACCTTGAAGAAGCCCTTTTTGCCTCTGGGCACAAGCGTCCACCAATGGCCGTTGATGCCCTGACTCGCCGCGTTTGCAACGGCCCCTTCTTCATTCTCCTCGTATCCCTCGTAGATCGCCAAGGCTGTGACCAGCCAGGATGCACCAGCGAAGTTCACGACACGGCCGTTGTACGTCACTCCCGGAAACTTATACGTCGTCAACGTGCCATCTTCAGAGAAGCAGTGCGGGCTGATGGTGACGATGAGTTGGTTCGTCGTGGGGGGGACAAAGGTGGCGTGTGTCATGGGGGATGACTGCTGGCAGGAACTGCATTTAACGTTAGGGACATACTGGTCAAGGCCAGAGATAAGCGCCTGCATCGAGATGCGGCGTTGAGGAGGCTGCGTCGGGCAGTAGGTGAGACCTTTAGAGGCGTAAATTCCTTCACTTCGCGGTCCTGAGACTGCCCCTTGGCAGGAGTGGAAGAAGTGCGTTGCTGTGGTGACGGCGGTCGCGTCATTTAACGGCAGGTTGTTGAGCCATGTGCCAGGGTCGAGTCGGTTGGGGGCTTCTGGCGAGCGGCTGAGGACATCTATCTGCGCCTGATTGAGCAGACCCGAGAAGTCGAGAGGGAAGGATTCTTGAATGCAGGAGGCAGCGCAAGTCAGTGAGCAGGCAATGCCCGTAGGGTTACGAAAGCCGGGGCGGACTCGCCGAATGGGCCCCTTGCCGAGGCGAACGTCGAATTTAGCATGAAATGGCCGGGGTGGCTTGCCTTCTGCCAGGGACTTTGACGACTCGGGGGCAGAAACCGCACCAAGAGTGATGAAGCTCTCAGCATCGTCGTTGCGCAAGGCATCGCCTCGGTTATCCCGGTTGCGTCGTCGTCGCTCTAGACGTGCGGTCGGTTTCTTACTGTTGTTGCTATTGTGTTGCGCTGATATGTCGTTATTAGTCGTATTATTCTGATTATTCTGATTTGCCGTCAATATATTCAATTGTTGTTGCATCTGAGCAATGGTTTGGGTCAGCTGTTCCAGGTGTACCACCTGTGCGGGGTTATTATCGTTATGTTGCATATTATTATAATTATTACCGTTGTTATTATCGTTATTATTATTATTATTATTATTACTACCACTGTGCGCCGTACGTTTATTTTTCGGGCCATACCCGCGCGAGAGCGTGGGTAGAGGGTCAATCGGCAGCTGACAGCGATACACACTCCCTTTTTCGGCCTCCACGTCGGCCTGCCAACCCACCGTATAGGCGGAGTGATGGGGTTCATGTGCCAAAGCGACCGTGGTAGAGTCATACACAGCCAGTTTGGACTTGACGCTGCACTGGTAAGCCGGCTTCATGTTGCATGGGACTCGATGGGTGCGGGGCTGACCAGTGCACCCCTGGAAATGTAAGGGCCGTACGGAGGTGAGGGGCCACTCGCGAGTGCGTGAGGGAAGCGCGCCGCAGCCGTATCCGAAGATACAGTGCGGCGGCGCTTGGTCCTCGTGATAGCATGCACGAGTTAAGCCCTGGAACCACGTCAAGGTAGCAGCCATTTCCAGGGGGAAGCAGATGTCGTAGAGTGCTTCATTGTCGATGCACATCGACTCGTCGGAGTTCTCGACGAGCTGGTGCACGGAGAGGGTGGTGTTGTAGGGCTCGACGACGGTGTCGGACACCTTGGGGGACGGGATGACGGAGAAGGTGAGCATGATGCGGTCGGGGTACTCCTCGCGAAGCTTGGAGATCAGCAGGGTGCCCATGCCGGCGCCCGTGCCGCCGCCCATGGAGTGCGACAGCTGGAAGCCCTGCAGGCAGTCGCAGCTCTCCGCCTCCTTGCGGCACGCGTCGAGCACCGAGTCGATCAGCTCGGCGCCCTCCGTGTAGTGGCCCTTGGCCCAGTTGTTGCCCGCGCCGGACTGCCCGAAGATGAAGTTGTCCGGGCGGAACAGCTGGCCGTACGGGCCCGCGCGCACGGCGTCCATCGTGCCGGGCTCGAGGTCCATCAGCACCGCGCGCGGCACGTAGCGCCCGCCGGTCGACTCGTCAAAGTACACGTTGATGCGCTCCAGCTGCAGATCGCTGTCGCCCTGGTACGTGCCGGTGGGATCGACCCCATGTTCATCCGACAGGACTTCCCAAAATTTGGCACCAATCTGGTTGCCGCACTGGCCGGCCTGGCAGGAAACGATTTCACGCATGGTTGTTGAGAGGGTTGGGGTGGGTGGGGTGGGCAGAATCTAGTTTTCCTGCATAGGAGGTGGTGGAAGGGATGGGGGGTGGGGACGTGCGGACGTGGAAGGCGGTATGATGTGGTACAGCAGGGTGTTAGTGCAGCGCAGCACGCACAGCGCGCGCGAGACTCATCAGATGAAAAGAAGACACACACACACAAAAATACAAACACGGGAAACGCACAGTTGGAGGAAGGAGGTGAGAGGGAGGCAGGAGGCAGGAGGAGGGATGGAGGAGGAGAGAGGGAGGAGGGATGGAGACGAGTCTCGGAAGGACGAGCGAGGGGGGCGCGGAGAAACCGAGTGGAGGTAGCGCTCGGAGATTGCCGGCGCCGCACACCACACAGAGACAGGCGGCTACCGCGTTCCGAACAACACACAGTGCGCACAATAACTGAAAAAAACACGTCAATGCGCAGTGTGTACTGTTCATGTGCACTCACCACGCAAAAGCGGCACCACCGAGTGTCGCAGCGGTGATGACTAAAGTACGGGGAATGCCAGGAGAGAGATTCATTGGCAACCCCAAAGAAACAGCACGCAATGTTTGACACACGCAACGGCGGAGAGTGGCGGTACGCCAACTGCTGATGTGCGCGCGCGCTGCGCAACGCCGCGCAAACACAACGTCGTGCAAACACAACGCCGTGCTCGTCGTGGAGGACTTCCCGGAACGTGTGGTGTCGTGCTGCAGACAGAGGAGTTCTGCAGCACCGGTCATGTGCGCGCACTGCGCAACGCCGCGCAAACACAACGCCCTCTTGTGCGGGCGTGCGGCAGCTCTCGAAACGAGTTGCTTGTGTGTGGCGGTGGTCGGCCAAAGATGCTTTGGGGATCGTGTCTTGCTGGAGGTCAGGAGTGGAGGAGAAGAGGGTGCGGGATGAAGAGTGGGGCAGACGGAGTGGTGGAGCTGTGCGCATTGTTCTTTGTAGTGTTCGCAACGCAAAACGTCAAAATAGCGGAGAAGGCATGAAACATATTGCGCATACGTGGGTCGACGCGCAGGGACGGCGCAGGAACGTCGGCAGAACGCAGCCGTGCGCGGCGTGAGCGGTACTGCTGACGGTGGCGCAGCGGCATGTGGAAAAGTCCGCTAAGCGCTCCTCGATATCGGCACACGGCGCGTGTGCGGAGCTAAAATGAAATCGAGCGGTTGTGTGTGTGGGGGGGGTTTCTTTTTTTGTTTTTTTTTTCTATCTGACAGAGCACTTTCGTCGCCGCCGACGCTCACGCTGCTGCGCGCTTCCTCCGCCGCACGTGCGCGCCGCATCGCACCGGCGCCCGCGCGCGCCTCTCCTGACGCAGCACGTGTGGCACGCGCGGCGAAGGAGAAGCGGTGGAGGGCAAGTGCTGGGGCGAGCGGGGCATGTGCGGAGAAGGAGGGGATGGTAATGGCAAGAGTGGCGGGGGTGGGGCAGCGCAGCGGCGAGAGCGGGGCGACGAGAAACAGAGAATCGCGATGAGGTCCGCGAGGACGACATCACAGAAGAAACGGCGGAAAACAAGAGAAGAAAAAGAAGAAGAGAGAAAAACTGAATCGGGGGGAAAGGAAAGGAAAGGAGGCCCTCCCCGGGTGTTGCCGACCGATCCGCCGCACGCGTGCGCACGGGAGCGGGAGCAGCGCGTGGGTGGGGGGAGCGGCGACGCGGGGAGAGGCACGGCGCGGGCGCGGGAGCACCCACGGGAGACACCCGCGTGCGTGCGCTTAGTACTCCTCGACCTCCTCCTCGCCGTCCATGTCGGCGGTCTCGGCACCGACCTCCTCGTAGTCCTTCTCGAGCGCGGCGAGGTCCTCGCGGGCCTCGGAGAACTCGCCCTCCTCCATACCCTCGCCGACGTACCAGTGCACGAAGGCGCGCTTGCTGTACATGAGGTCGAACTTGTGGTCGATGCGCGCGAACACCTCGGCGATGGCGGTGCTGTTGGCGATCATGCACACGGCGCGCTGCACCTTGGCGAGGTCGCCGCCGGGCACGACGGTCGGCGGCTGGTAGTTGATGCCGCACTTGAAGCCGGTCGGGGCCCAGTCCACGAAGGAGATGGTGCGCTTCGTCTTGATCGTCGCGATCGCCGCGTTCACGTCCTTGGGAACCACGTCGCCGCGGAACATCAGGCACGCGGACATGTACTTAGCCGTGCCTCGGGTCACATTTCGTGAGCATGCCGGCGGGCTCGAAGACGGAGTTGGTGATCTCGGCGACGGAGAGCTGCTCGTGGTAGGCCTTCTCGGCGGAGATGACGGGGGCGTAGCTGGTGAGCACGAAGTGGATGCGGGGGTAGGGCACGAGGTTGGTCTGGAACTCGGTGAGGTCGACGTTGAGGGCGCCGTCGAAGCGGAGCGACGCGGTCAGCGAGGAGATGCACTGGGAGATGAGGCGGTTGACGTTGGTGTAGGTGGGGCGCTCGATGTCGAGGCTGCGTCGGGTCAAATCGTAGATGGCCTCGTTGTCGAGCATCGTGGCGACGTCGGTGTGCTCGAGCAGGGAGTGGGTGGAGAGCACGGAGTTGTAGGGCTCGACGACGGCGGTGGAGACCTGCGGCGACGGGTAGATGGTGTAGCCGAGCTTGGACTTCTTGCCGTAGTCGACGGAGAGGCGCTCCAGCAGGAGGGAGCCGAGGCCGGAGCCGGTGCCGCCGCCGACGGCGTGGAAGACGCAGAAGCCCTGGAGGCCGGTGCAGGCGTCCGCCAGCTTGCGGATGCGGTCGAGCGCGAGGTCGACGATCTCCTTGCCGATGGTGTAGTGGCCGCGGGCCGTAGTTGTTGGCCGCGTCCTCCTTGCCGGAGATCAGCTGCTCGGGGTGGAACAGCTGGCGGTAGGTGCCGGTGCGCACCTCGTCGACGACCGTCGGCTCCAGGTCCAGGTAGATCGCGCGCGGAACGTGCTTGCCGGCGCCCGTCTCCGAGAAGAAGGTGTTGAAGGCATCATCCTCGACGCCGATCGACTTGTCAGAAGGCATAGAACCGTCGGGTTGAATGCCATGTTCCAAACAGAAGAGTTCCCAGCAAGCGTTACCAACCTGGCAACCGGCCTGGCCGAGATGAATGCAGATGGCTTCACGCATGGTTGTGCAAGAGGTGGGGGGTTGGGGAGGGTTAGGGTGGGTTCGAAGAGGCTAACTTTCTGTGTTTTTGTGCATGAAAAGGGGTGCAGAGTGTGCGGAAGGTGGTGGAGAGGAGAGGGGCGAAAGATGGTGTGTGCGTGTGTGTGTGGAAGAAGAAGAGAAACAAATAAACAATCGGTGCACCGGTGACAGAAACATCATGTAGTTACCGTGCTGTGCGTTGGGAGTCCGCCGCGGGTAAGGCGACGTGCCGGCGCCACGCACCGCTGCGACACTAACGGCGCGCGTACTAGTGCGGTGAGAAGATTGCGTGCGCTCGCAAACAATCGGCCGAGACACAGCGCAGGTAACAAGATCAAAAAAGTAATTGAAAAAGAAACACGGCACATAACCACAACATGTGACTTGAGTGCACAAGTGAAGCACGCGCGCGCGCGCGCGCGACACGTAAAGGCAGAAACAATGCCAGGTCGAACAACAACAAGAACAAAAAGAAACGTAAGCAGAAGTCACCGAAGAGCGTCCGAATTGGGGCACACGTGCGCAAGCCACGCGCGCACCGCACACGAGGTCATCGGAGGAGCTCCGCAAAACAGAAGAGAAGAAAAAAAAAAGAAAACAGTCAGAAGAGAAAACGGCGAGACGATGACAGGAGTATCGGGAAACTCTAGGGTGCGAGGCCGGGGGGTGAGACAACAGCTCGCTCCACCAGTGCTGCGCACCACCCTATTGCTGCGACGCACTGAACGAAACGCGCGGCGAACACAAAGTGCGGGAAGCGGCTGAGCACTAGAAAGTCATGTACGGAGTTGCAGAACAAATGCGCGCTCATCGCGATACAAGTGTGACACGCGATAGGTCAGCAGAGACACAGGCATCGTCAGCGCCGCGCGTGCGCACCTACTTACCGCCGCGCAGCCGCAGCACCAGGTGCAGCGTGCTCTCCTTCTGGATGTTGTAGTCCGCCAGCGTCCGGCCCTCCTCCAGCTGCTTGCCGGCGAAGATCAGCCGCTGCTGGTCCGGCGGGATGCCCTCCTTGTCCTGGATCTTCGCCTTGACGTTCTCGATCGTGTCGCTCGACTCCACCTCCAGCGCGATGGTCTTGCCCGTCAGCGTCTTGACGAAGATCTGCATCCCGCCGCGCAGCCGCAGCACCAGTGCAGCGTGCCCCTTCTGGATGTTGTAGTCCGCCAGCGTCCCCTCCTCCAGCTGCTGCCGGCGAGATCAGCCGCTGCTGTCCGGCGGGATGCCCTCCTTGTCCGGATCTTCGCCTTGACGTTCTCGATCGTGTCGCTCGACTCCTCCGCGCGATGTCTTGCCGTCAGCGTCTTGACGAAGATCTGCATCCCGCCGCGCAGCCGCAGCACCAGGTGCAGCGTGCTCTCCTTCTGGATGTTGTAGTCCGCCAGCGTTCCGGCCCTCCTCCAGCTGCTTGCCGGCGAAGATCAGCCGCTGCTGGTCCGGCGGGATGCCCTCCTTGTCCTGGATCTTCGCCTTGACGTTCTCGATCGTGTCGCTCGACTCCACCTCCAGCGCGATGGTCTTGCCCGTCAGCGTCTTGACGAAGATCTGCATCCCGCCGCGCAGCCGCAGCACCAGGTGCAGCGTGCTCTCCTTCTGGATGTTGTAGCCGCCAGCGTCCGGCCCTCCTCCAGCTGCTTGCCGGCGAAGATCAGCCCGCTGCTGGTCCGGCGGGATTGCCCTCCTTGTTCCTGCGGATCTTCGCCTTGACGTTCTCGGATCGTGTCGCCTCCGACTCCAACCTCCAGCGCCTGATCTTGCCGGTCCGTCGTGCGCTCGCTCCACCCCACGCGGGTCTGCCCGTCGGTCTTGACGAAGATCTGCATCAGCCGCGCGGTCCGCAGGTGCCGTCTTGTCTGGATGTTGTGTGACGTCCGGTCGTGTCGGCGGATCGCCTGCGGTCCGGCGTAGCGTCCTGGACTCGCCTACGTCCGTCGTGTGCTGATGCTGGCGCGGTGGTTTGCCCGTCAGCTCGACGAAGATCTCATACTCGGGTGTGTGAGTGGGTTGTGTGTGTGTAGTGGGAGTTAGTAAGAAACAAAAAGGGAGAAAGAAAGAAGAAAGAAACGAATGCCTGAGAGAGGTAACACTAAAGAGCTAGTGCGCGAAAAAAAAAGAAAATAGTTGAAAGCAAAAGTAAAAGTGAAAACAAAAAGGTACGTGGAACTGGAAGTCAGTGGCGTGGTGAGCTTCACAAGTGAAAGGAAAGGAACACTAAAAAAACAAAAAAGCAGATTACTACAGGTAGCTGGTGCGGTGGGGAAACAAAGGGTGTGGGGCGTGCGGGCGGTGGTGGAAGTGAAGTACACGCGTGTCGCACGAGCAGAGGCACGTGGCGAAGCGGGAAGACGCGGGGCGCGGCATCAGTCAGCGCGCGGGCACAGCTGTGACGTCGGGCAACGAGGCGCAAGAGGGCGTCGGCGCGGTAGAACACGGAGGGACGCGCGCGCAGGCGCGGGTGCGCGGCGTCGCCGCTGCGGGCAGTATACATGGGGGGAGGAGTGCGCACACTCGACGATTGGCGGACCAAAAAGAAAAAAAAAAGAAACATATGGAAACATCGGTGTCACGGGGACCTGGCACACGGAAACAAAAGTAAGAAGAAAAAAAGGTTGCGAACAGAGGAGAACGAAGCTGAGAGCAAGCCCGCCGCGCACGTGCATCACGCAGCGAAGAGGCGTGCGCGCGCGCGTGTGCGCGGCCAGGCCGGCGCACGTTTGCAGTGCACCAGCGCGGCGGCCGTGCTGCGCGCGCGCTCGCGCCTCGCGGGCGTCTTGTCATGCGCGCCAGTGGCGGCGGTCGAGCGGCGCGGCGGGCGGTGTGTGTCTCTCTCTATTGGGTTCTGCCCGCCGAGTCGCGGAAAAAACAAGAACAAAAAGGATGGAACGTACAGGGAACCAAAGAACGGGACAGGGGAGAAAGAGTGGGAGAGGGTGGGACGGCTTAGTAGGCCTCCTCCTCCTCGTCGAACTCGCCCCTCCTCCTCGACGGTGGCGTCCTGGTACTGCTGGTACTCGGACACGAGGTCGTTCATGTTGGACTCCGCCTCGGTGAACTCCATCTCGTCCATGCCCTCGCCGGTGTACCAGTGCAGGAAGGCCTTGCGGCGGAACATGCCGGTGAACTGCTCACCGACGCGGCGGAACATCTCCTGGATGCAGGTGTTGTTGCCGATGAAGGTGACGGACATCTTGAGGCCCTTGGGGGGATATCGCAGATGGAGGACTTGATGTTGTGGGGATCCACTCGATGAAGTAGGAGCTGTTCTTGTTCTGCACGTTGAGCATCTGCTCGTCCACCTCCTTGGTGGACATGCGGCCGCGGAAGAGCGCGGAGGCGGTGAGGTAGCGGCCGTGGCGGGGGTCGGCGGCCTGCATCATGTTCTTGGCGTCGAAC
>JAQOSZ010000144.1:0-161284 GCA_030347455.1 Kentomonas sorsogonicus | reverse complement strand
GACGGGGCCGGCGGAGCGCAGCGCCAGAAACAGATTGTACAGACCCTTTCCGACAGCGTAGGAGGCATCACCAATAGCACGCCCCTTGCCCAAGTGCTTGCGGCGCAGCTCACTCATGGACAGCCCGCGGGCGGCGAAGACTGCCTCCACACGGGCGGCCTCGCGCGCGGGGACTTGCTTCAATGAGGCTTCCCACTGCCGACCCTGCAGGTCGCAGCGCTGCTGCCTCCTCGTCGTCCTGTAGTTTCTGCCGCGCCGCCACCTCTGCATGGGGAGGTACTCCAATATTGCGGGCATGCAAGCATCCACAGTCTTCCGCAACCGCCGCCCCTCTGCCTCCACCCGATCGCAGTGCGCCCGCCATTCGTTATCCGAGAAGCGCGCCGCCGCCGCCATCTCCTCCGTCACCTCCCGGAGCTCTGTCTCGTGTATTTCTTTGGCGTCCTCCAGCTGTTGTTTATAGTTATCCCGCTCTTTTCGGAGTTCCTCGTTCTCCTCCGTCAGCGCCGACATCCGAGCGTTCATTCGCTGCGCTGTCTCTCTCAGTTTCTGATTTTCTGCATGCAGTTCCTCGTTTTCTTTCTGTGCCGCAGAAAGCTCCTGACGGACCGCTTCGAGAATAGATGTGCTTATTTTGGACATGATGTTAGCAACTATGTTTATGCTCTCGAGGAGAAGCTACGCAGTTGCGTCGTTTTCCTCAGTTGGGTGCCGAGAGAACGTTACTTGGATACTTCAATCTACCGAGAATAAGATGGACTGCTGACGATGGAATTGAGAATACGAAAACAAAGATAGAATTTGAGATCTGTGGCATGCGACATGATCTTTCTGAGTGGGCCGCGTGTCTCGCAGAGACATTATCCAGTTGTTCACCCTCATAAACAAACACACACACACACATACAGAGACTGACATGCACAACCTCATCGCAACTACAGTTCTGATGTACATATTCTCAATAGGATAGAGTGTGTCTTTTTTCTTTTTAAATATACATGCAGTTATCCAGATCCTGCACTCCAGGTTACCACAACGTTACGAAACGGTCCCGCACGGCCGCGATGGCGCAGCAGGGGAAAACAGTGGGTGAGTGGGTTCGGGCATTACAGAAAAAACACTAGCGCTGGAGTTGCAATAAACATCCTGGAGGACCATCTCCCATACGCCCACCTAAGGCAACTTGGGGAAAAAAAAGGGGGAAGAAATGACGGGGAAAAAAACGTGCCAGACAGAGACAATGTAGGTTTCCTGCGACTTGCGTAGAGTTCGAAACTGAGACGCGATAGTAAATGAAAAGAAGAAAGTGAGACCCTGTGCGAAAAGAGGGTCTGGCGGCTTAATAGTGCGAGGCTTGCGCACTCCCTACAACTTCACAAAAGAGAGAGACGAAAGAAGGGAGAAGAGATGAGAAAAAACACTAAAGAAAAAGAAGAGGAACTCAAAAGATAGCGATACGCTATTTTGCAGGAAGTGCATTCTCAATAGTAAGCTGCATCGAGAAGTACTCAGCAAGCTGATGCTCCATTCCAGAAGTAATAGCTGCGTTTGGGGGGGAGGGGGTTAAAAACGCCATAGGGCCCACCACAATCCCCAAAAACACCTACTCACTTTCAAGGAGACAAAAGCTTTCCACTCGTACAGCAGGCACGTCTTATAGTCTGTTACTTTCTTTTTGAAAAACCGCATTGAATTGAACACCCCTCACGTAAGCATAAAAAGGAGTCAAAAAATTAATGCATCGAGAAGCAAAATCACTCGACATCACTGTCAGTGTCGTTCACGGGAGGTCCTGGGAGTCCGTGCTTCTTCAAAGCCTCGTCAACAATCTCGGGTATTATTTTTGCGAGGGCGTGTAAGCCCTTCAGCGTTAACTCGGCGACACCCTTCCGTTCACTCTTGCAGAGAGGAAGCAGTAGCGGCACCAGCTTGTGCGCAAGAGCAACGGAGGGCAGCGGTGGACCCTCACACAGCTTTGATAAGAGTACAGCCGCCTGTTTGCGTGCGTCCCAATGATAGTCGTTCCCGCTGGCGACGCGTGCGACGGCGGCGACGGTGTCGGGATGGCAAAACACTGCTTCACGGCACTGCGCGTTTGCGCTGATGAGCTGCTGCAGCATCTGAAGAGCGCCCATACAGTTTTCATGACGGAGTCTAAAGGGGAGGGAGTGACGCTCCCCCCGCCGTCGCTTCCAGCCGTTGTTCACGGCCTCCAGCACCTGCGGCAGCGCGTGGGTCTCCAGAAGGGTGAGCCGTCGGTCGTCGCTGTTACTACCACCCTCGGTACCGTGTATGGCGGACGCTACTACAAGGCGGGCGGCAATAATATTGCGGTCATCCCAAGTATCAGCGGAGCCACGGCTGTATCTCAGCGACTCTTGGAGCACCCCCGCCTCGAGCAGGCACCGCACCTGCTGCGCGCTGCAAGCTGCCACGTACGTAGCAAGGGAAGCCGCAGGGCGAACCAGGCCCCGCCTTCTGCTCTTGAGACCCGCAGTGATGACGGGAGCGAATCCGGCATCGAGCAAGAGCTGTGCCCGCTCCTCAGACCTATTGATGGGTGCTGGGGTTAGTTTGACCCAAAGTTTGGCTGTGGCCCACACAAGTAATGCGCACTCCAGCGCCGTCTTACGTAGCACCAAGTCTTCGCTGGTGTATAGGCGGGCGAGAGCAGGAAGCGCAACACGCGCCTGCGTGAGTGTTATGCTACTGTCCGGCCAACACAGACCGTACAACCCACGACGCACGTAACGGATGGCGCGTCCGTAAACGCCCCGTTTGGCCATGAGAAAGTCGGCAAAAAGCGGAATGACGCCAAGGTCGCGCAGAGCCCCCTTATCTCCATCCGTCAGGAAGCTCAGCCACGACACCGCGCCGCACGCGGCCGGGCCGCCCTGCGCGGCGAGGGTGAGCAGCTGTGGTACGAGCCGCTCGCGCACGAGAGCCCTGTTGGCAGCCCGCTCGTCTTCGCTTTCTCCACCGCCGTACGCGAAACTGCGCATTGCATGCCGTGGAAGGAGCCACGAGGGGCTAGCTTGCTTTGCGCACTTGCACAGCGCAGGCACAACGCCCGCGTCGAACAGCACATTTCGCTGCGCCGCGCTGCCGAAGGCCAATTGGCGAAACAAACGCCACGCTTCGCCCTCCACGTCGCCCTGACCGCTACTCAGCGCGTCCATCAGGACCTCGTGGACTCCCGCGTCCAGCGCCACCTGCACATGCTCTTCTGTGTGGCCATGGATGATTGAAGACGCGGCGTCTAGCGCGGACGCTGTCATTGTCGGCCGGCGCGCGCACTCCAGCACACCAGGGAGTGCGGCACGTGCATCCAACGGGGTCGCAGTCGTCAAGTGCCAATGAAAACAGGGAGGAGAATGCTTCCTCTGTCTGGTTATAATCCCACGGGTTTGTTTCTGTGCCGTTGCGTTCTCGCTCCTCTGAAATCAACTGAATCATCACGGGAGCGACGCCGGCAGCCAACATCGCGCTGCGTACATGCGGGAGGCGCTCCCCCGCGACTTGGACTATCCTCAGCGCCATCTCTCTTCCGGCTCCACCGCCCCTCAGCAGTGCAACAAGGTCGGCAAGGTCAGCAGAGACGGCAATGGCATCAAGTGCCTTCACATTACAGTCTTTCTCGAGACAGCACAACACCTTCGCCGCTGCGCCTTTCACAGTCTTACTGATTTCCCAACCACAAAAAAAAAGCCTCTTGACAAGGGGATATGCACCGCTCAGCGTCGCCAGCAGGCGGTTCACCTGCTCCTCTGACTCAGCGAAGCTCCTCACTACGGACAGTGCCTCGAGCAGCCCCGCCTTGCTGGTGCTCTTGCTGTTGCCGCCGCACCCCGCCCGCAGAGTGTCCACCGCGTCGAGCAGCGACTTGTGCTGCATAAGAAGGGTATGCAGCTGCAGAAGACGCCACTGGGGTGGCTGTCGCTCCGCTTGGTCCTTCTCATGAGGAGGCAGCTGACCACGGGGTGGTTCCTTCAGCTTGTCCGAATCATCGCTCTTATCAGCTGACTGGGCCGTGTCAGGGGATTCCCTCTCCTCGACTGATGAGTCCATGCCTGATTGCTTCCCCTCCTCACACAGCTGCTCACACTGTGGCGGTTGCAACTCCTGCTGCGGTTGCTCTCTCTGCACTCTTAGAAGACCCGCCCTGCTTTCGGGAAAGGCGTCCGCTGGTTGGTGTGTGCCAATGAGATGAACGCAATGATGGCACGTACCGTGTTGCGCTGGCAGAAGCGGGAGAAGGCGGTGGCAACAGCTGGGTGCTGTGGCAGCTTTATTGGAACAGAGGGTGCGAAGGGAAAGTGAGCGTGAGAAAAAGCAAAGAAAACAATTAAAACTTTGCCGTGGACACAAAAAACAGTGAAATACTGAAGAGTACAACAAAAGTAGCGGACAATTATATGATTGGATGTTCATGCTTCTTTGGAATGCTGGGGGCAGAAAAGGTTCCTACTCTACTACACACTAAAAGATAATGTCGGTGGTGGAAAGCAAAGAGAGGGGGAAAAGGTACATCAACACGATTAAAGAGAAAGAGTGAGAGAGAGGGAATGTGCGCAGTGCATGTCATTGTGGTATTGGAATAAATCTAGCACAAGTCCACGTCAGAAGAGCATTACAAGCACTAAGACGAGACAGAACCAATTATTTCCTTGACTGAGCCTAGTAACTAAACAATGAGGGGAAACAAATCAGGAAAGAATAATAATAGAAACAAGAAGAAAAGGGAAGGCATAAAACTAAACTTGAACAATAAAAAGAGTCACCTATAAGAGCGCAAGATCCCGTCAGCCAAATTGTACGTCGTGGCAAAGCTCGTGAAGCTGAGGTCCCAACCCCCGCGGTCCGACAGCGTGCAAGTGCGACGCAGTTCGTTCGCTAGTGCCGTCGAACACACATGTGCGCCTTGACGGCGCTGAGCATAAAGAAGGTGCTGTCAACAAAAATGTCCTCAGACGTGTGAATCCTGGCCGCGAAGGTGTTCAGCTCGAGCAGAACCGTTCGTGCTGCAGCCTCCATAATCAAGTGCGTTTTACTCCACCAGCAAATGCCAGCCAGCCCAAGTACGCCGGCCTCGGTGAGGAAAGGCGTACCCCAGTCAAGAGCGAAAGTATCCGTGATAAGCACGGGAACTTCTCAAAGACCGAACAGTAGAACACCTTCCACGGTGTGTTCTTGCTGACCGCTTCCGTGAAACGTAGCAGCTCGTGCAATGCCCAAGCCGGAAGCCGACTCTAACCACCAGACTCAACATTCTCTTCGTTCAACTCCGACAATCGATGACGCACACTCTTTGGAAGTAAATAGTGCTTGACGAGACGCAGATCCAAGATCTCGAAGGCGTGCACCAGCTTGAGTTTCACTGCTTCCAAATCCGAGACCGGCATGCTGGGGCCCAGCTTGTGCATTCCGAAAACGCTGCACTGACCGATTCGTCTGTCAGCAGGGTTCGGGGAGGGAGGGGGGGAGGGATGCCGCGCCGGCTCTTCTTACCGCGAAGGACGGCGGCCGAGGATGATCGACCATTCCCAACAAGGCTCCCACGGCATTTTCCTCTTTCTTTGGTTAAACGTGCTCGGCATTCCGAGTCCAACCTGCGCTGACTAGCAGAGATTGCGATACGGCCACGCTAGTGACCGCTGGTCTAAAAAAATGTGGTGGGTTCTGACCGAGTTGGCATCACTGCAGTTCCCACCCACGGCAAACGGGGAAGGGTCACCACTGCGGTACGGGTGTATGATTCAGCATCATCATCCGAGGTCTCCGGTCTTGCCTCTCACATCGCAGGAAACATTATCAGTTGAGCTAAAGCTTTCCCGTTTTGGATCAAGAAAACACAGCAGCTCAGCGGCGTTGTCCTTGCCGCGCATGGCGCTGACAAACTTGTCGAAGTTTTCATCGGATGCTGAATTCCTGTGTCTTTCAACGTCTTTCCAGCGGTCATCCTCCTCCTTCCCTTCCCACAGTGGCACCACACGCACTGCGTGAAGGACGGAGGGAAAAGATAGGAGTGCAGCTGACTACGCAAAAGTACCAGGGAAAGTGCTGCAGTGCTGTGTGGTCAGCACCGAAGCGGATCACAGTCATCACAAGCTATGCCGGACAGCAATCGTCACACGATGAAGCGGGAGACCACTTCGGATTGTGTAGTCATGCAAGTAATTGTCCGTGAAGGCGCCCAGCCGGGTGGGACTGCTGCCCTTCACCAATGTTAAGAGCGTTTCGGCATTGTGATTTATCGTTGGCTTTCGGAGAATGGGAAACGGCGCAGCCCCTCCCGAGTGGGTGTTCAGCATAGAGGACTGTTGGTCAGTGAGGTACGTAAAAGTGATCACAGCGCAGAAGCTCGGAGGAAGCACCTACGAGTAAGACTAACGAGAAGGCACTTGGTGGGTAGCATGAAGGGGGGGGGGGGGAGGATGATCGTGATAGCGTGTCTTCAAGGTATCGGAGCCGTCCTAGCGTGTTCTCTCATGGAGGGGCGAAGGTGATGAGAGAAGAGGCGCTTTCGCCAAGGGAATATTACTATAGAGAGGTAAGCACCCGATACACAATGATCACGACGGAATGGATTCTCCCTCTTGTACGTGCATCTCACAATAAAATAACGTCTAGGCATCCCTTGGTGCATAAACCGACATTCAACGCACTGTAAATCTTCTTGTAATTTTTCGGGACTTAATGCAATGATGACCGCACCTCGCGTACGTTCTTACTATTTCCAGAAGTGCGAAGGTGGGAGGCCAGTGTGGGAGATATCAATGTGAAAAAAAACAACAACACTGGGATGAACGCAGTGCACGTTAAGCAAAAGAGTCACGAGCGGGAAGTGAAATGAAAAGAAAAAAAAACACGAAGTTTTGGTGTTGAAAACGAAAAAGAAGCGGGAGAGAGAAACAGTCTTTTTTAAAAAGAGACTCTGTAGTAACCGTTCCCGGCACAACACACACTCCAAGAAAATGGAAGAGGATGCGGTGAAAGAGAGAGCAATTATACTACCAATTATTCCTATGAATTCCAACTCTGTGCAGCAGGTGTAACGACATGCTCCAGTGTGGGCTTGATGTACAGGACAAGGGGTTTCATCCTCTGAGAGGTATTTCCCAGCACGTCGACATTTACAAGGGGAAGGTTGCCCTCCAATTGCGGACTCGGCTCCTTGAACAAGGCGAGCACGGGCACCGCACACTTGCACCCCAGCTCCATCGCCAGATTCTCTGTACCTTCCCGCTGGAGAGAATAGTCCTTTACCGAACTGTTATTCTTCTCGTTGACCTCACCCACAACAAAGCCAAGTGTGGCAATGTCTTGGCGCACCATGTCTGCGTCGCTGCCGTACCCTTCCTGTCTTTTAACGGACACGAGTAGAAGAACATCTCCGCAGACGACGAAGACATCTGCGTACGCGGCGCCTGGTCCGTTCAGCACGATGCGTATCGTCTTATCTTCCTTCTTTATAGAAGCACAAAACGCGTTCAGAATTTCTTCCGGAGAGTTTTCGCTAGACAAATTGCCACCAGTAGGATACACAACATTAGAGTGCACTGTAGTGACAGCCTTTGCATCTGAAGCGGCTTCACTAAACTTTTGTAACAGCAGCGCCTCCGGGCGGCCGCTCACCGCTGACGGGCCCGGCCAGATGAACTGGTAGAGTATGTCCAAGAGAGACATGGCGTCCTTCCGCACTCTCGCCTCAAACACGCATTCGCAGAGGAACTCAAGTAAACGGCAAAAAAATGCTTCAGCATCATGTCCGCCCAATGGCAGGAGTCCCTGAAGGTTTTTGAGGGCGTCATCTGGCAAAGTGTCAGACAAGTTGGAGTCTTTTGCACTCTTGATTTTCTCGTCCTCGCCGAAATAATTGACCATTGCCATTGCTATTTGGTGAAGACCAATACTATATGTGTCCCTTCCTTTATTGTTTGAGAGGTTTGTGATAACGGTAGCAACACCTTTTGTGATGGGGTCCTCTTCGGTCAGCCTTCCCCTCTGCTCTGGATGAAGCTTGGCAACGTTACCTGTGACGCAGAGGAAAACACCGCGCATGACAATGTCTCTACACTCCAACGGAGTCAGGCCGGCGAGTGCGTCCTGGCATTTATAGAAAACAACAGCCTCCACGGACAGCCACGCCGTAAACTTCAGCATGGCATCGGCAAAGTTAGCGTATGAGCACTTTTCTGTACTGAGGCCCTTGAAGGGGTAGTGGGGTGTACACGCCTTGTCTCTACTGTGAACGCATAAATTAGCGAGCTCGTTCCGCTTTTCTTTGATAAGCGCATCACTTTTCTTCACTCTGTCTTCCGCTTCTAACTCTTGGAGCTTTTCCACCTCAACGAGAATGGTGTTCACCGCCCGGAACATTGAAGCTGTCTTCACGTCACTGACATGAGACAAAATCAGCGACGAGCATCGTCGGCTGTTCATCACCGTGGAGAAGAACTGATTATTTAGCCAAAAAGTGAGAAGCGCTTCGAGTTTCGTCCCTTCGACGATCAGTCCTTCTCGTAGCAGTTCAATTCCGGGGGCCATGTTAAACGCTATGAGCCTGTCCACTGAACTCCCAACCACCTGCACGTACTCCATCGACATTGTAGAGACCGCAATAACAAAGACGTTCTGGAAGACAGCCCTGTAGTATTGATTGAGACGCTGCACTGCCGGCCGGACCCCTTCCGAAGTCAAAGCATGTAAGAGAGGCATCGAATGGATAGCCTCGTCAAGAATTACGAGCGCGTGAGGTATCACCTGGCCTTCCGTTGGCAGAGAACTACCCAGTAATCGGTACGGCGACGTCAGTGATTCCATCGCATCTACCAGAATCTTTTTTGCAAGCTCGTCTCTGGCCGCGCGTGCTTTATCTTCCTCCTCTTCATTTCCATCCTTGCGGTATTTGTTCACATTTTCGTCTTCACAAACGAGTTTTTTGTATGTGTGTCCTCCAGTGATATTTTTTGTATAAATGTAAAAAGGAACAACAGAAGAAGAATAGCGCTTACCCATTTCAGAAGCGGCGTGTAGAGCGAAGTGGGTTTTTCCCGACCCACTGTCCCCGCAAATGAAATGCAAGGACTCCAACGTGCTGTCCAAGGGATGAGTTAGGCAGAAGAAGGTATTGTACAGCGATGTGTCAACGCCTGATACGTGTGGGCACATATTCTGGAAGCGCTCGTACCGCGACGCAAGCACCGGCAGCTTGTGTGTAGCACGCATACTCGCAACACGCTCCTCCAACTTGCTGATGTAGTCACCGTACTCCAGGAAAACACCAACCTGAAAGTGCGCTTTCAGAAACGCACAGCCCCATTGGCGAAGGGAGAGATCTTCCAGTGCCTCCACAGATAAGTGAGTCTTCACTTGCACATTCATGAGGCTGAAAAACTCTAGAAGTGCCTCATTCAAGGAGTCGGTTACCTCCAGGCTATTTTGCCACTGACGCAGTGAAGCAGACTCTTTGAACTTCTCCACCCTTACAGCGAAATTGTAGAGACTGGGAGTTAACCCACCACGAGCCTTCTCCAGCGCCTCCTCCTCCTCCACCGTGGGTTTCACGATAATAATTTCGCTTACATCCTTCTTGTAGAGCGCGAAATCCTTCGCGTCCAGACGCGGAAGGGCAGGAAGGCCCTGCGACCCTGTGGCGGTGGGGGTGGTAAACTTCCACCGAAACCCAGCGCGCAGCGGAGCCCACGCCGGCAGACGGGTGGCAGCGCGAGAGACGAAGAGGCGGCGAAAAGAAAACATGGTGTTATTATTCTTGATACTTCGACGAAAACAAATGTCTGTACGCAAAAGGAAAAAAAAAACGGTTAGGTGTGTGAAGACGAATGCAGTGTTAGTGGTGTGTGGATGGGGGGGGGGGGGGCTGGTTTGGCTTTGAACTAAAATGAAGCGCGAAAAGATGGCAAAGAAAAAAAAAAACAGTACGGGACGAAAAATACTGGGATTAGTCTGACACAAAAAGGAAAACTGTAAAGATATCGTTTTTAGATTTTTTATTTCTTCCTTGTATTTTCTCTGATATGGGGATACGAAACAAGAGAGGGAATAAAAGGATATATTGGATTGGAAAAAAAAAAGCGGTAGAAAAAAAAGGTGGGGGAATAAAACTGAAGAAAGCAGGGAGCAAAGAAAAGGATGACGATGATACTGTTGATGCTGGAGGATTGAAAACTGTTTGAGCAGAGTTAATAGTTCTAGAGTAGTTTTCTGAAGAGCACGGGGAGTTAGTGGTAAGAGCATTAAGAGAGGCGTTTCGCATTATTATAACTACTATTATTATTCCAGTGTCATTTATCCAACAAAAAAGTTATTCGAACACTTGCAAACCAGTAAGCGGAGAAGCTAAGAGTGCTTTGATTTACCCTCACATCGTTCGATGTAAGCGTATGCCTTTTTATCGGCCAGCTTTTCTGTTACGAAAGCCAAAGTGTCAGGGAGGTTTACACCATTTTACTGGTGCTCCGCTACCCTAGGGTTCGTGTAGACGTTGCTGTCGAGACGTTTCATCCAGCCCGTTATGCTTGGCCTTCAGCAAGTCGATGTCCTCTGCTCGGCGTCTATCGGATTTGATGCTCTCTGGTCTTCTTCTGCTACTGCTCCTGTGGCGTGGTACGCATACCCTCTGTCCTGTGGTCTCAATGTCGAGTGGGGAGGAGGAGGAGGCTGTTGCTTAAGAGGATGACAGTGTATGTTGCGCCGCAACAATCGCGAAGCGGTCAGTCGCTATCGCTACGCGCTTTGCCTGCGGATACGGAGGTAATGCGAACATGCTGAGCGATACGGCCGACGTGGCGCGCTGACCACGCCGCCACACGGCAGCCATCAGGTCTCTGTTGCATTACCCCGTTTTTTTTTTTCCTTGGCTAAATATGCGCGGCAGTCGGAGTCGAACCTGCGTCGTTAGTTGGCAGATGGCGAGGCGACTGCACGGGCAACTACTAGCCTATAAATGTTTGTTGGAGTATTGGGGGAGTTGTCATCAGAGCACTTCCTGTTTGCAGCAAATGCGAAAGGCTTTCTTGTGGTCTAGTGTATAGCTATACATGATTGTAATGGTGTGCAGAAAAGGAGGGAAGACGCGGTAGCCCATAGATGTCTGATTCCAAAGAGAGCAGAGATGGAAAAAATGCAATTCCTTTGATATTTCCTTTCACATCAGCTCCGAATTGTCTCAGAAACAATGTACCCTATTGCTGCCCACGCTGCGTCCCGGTGGAGGAGTGCCGCGGCGCATTGCGGCCTACGTGTGTGATGTCAGAGTAACGACTGTGTCGGTTGAGATGATGAGCATCAGTCCCTCACACGGAATGGTGCGAGCCGTCCACGTAGGGAATCCTGAGGGTAAATATACGCCGGCCAGCTTCAACGTTACATTAATGCGATGGGGCGAACACATCTGTTAGTTGGTAGCGATAAGATATTAGATTTCTTGTACGGTATATGTTCTTTGTAACACGCGTACTATGGTCATGTGGTAGTAGGCACCCCGTTATCCCACTCAAGTGGTGCTGTCACTGGGCAGACGCGTGGGCAAGGGGAGGGGTAAAGATGAATGAGTATCCCAGCAAACACTTTTGCAAGAAGTGGTCCATTAAGTATCGATAAGAGGAGAATAAACACACAAAGGTATTTACACCAATGTGAGCCGCACGCACACTACGACCTCTCAAGTGTGCGCATGTCTATGATTAGCTTATAAGAGGTGCAACATTTATAATAAAGCAAGTGCACAACAAGTACAGATGGAATAAAATAACTTCAAATCATTACGAGTATTTGCTAGGGATTGGACCGACGTGTTCCGTCGCCAAATAACTTGACGTCATTACTCTGTCTCGAATCAGTGATTTCTCTGGTTGCTATAAAAAGGAAGAGCAAAACAAACTTATTATTCTTTCAAAAAGACGGTGTTTTCTTTTCTTTTCCCGACCGCTCTTGCAACAACAATGAGATAAACAGAAGATAGGAGGAGAGGGTGTTGGCGCTGCTGATCCCATTCACATAAAAAATCTGTGATACTTCATAATAATAACAGTAACGAATAATACGAGGAAGAACTTTGGCCTCACCTAAGGAAAAAAAAGCAGAAAAACAGTAATAAACTGCATTAATTGTGACGGCAACAAGCGGAGAGTAGCGAAGACGGCTGTGAGAAGTGAAATTAATATGGGGAAATGTATTATCGGACATACAGATAACAGTTTCAGGTAATCATACTATTTACCACTACTTCCAACGGCAACAAAAGTAAATGTGTAAATAGATCTGTCTACTCACACCTACAAACAACAATCGCCGTGTGTGTCTGTGTCTGTGTATGCACTACCCGCGACACGACAGAGGACACAGGTGGAGAGATGGCATTGCGGTAATTATCGCCACTCCACCATTCCGCCCAACTCTTCATTCACCCGAGTCTTCTTGGTATTGTCATCACCGACACCCGCGAACTCTCCCCAGTCGGTGCAGTTGTTGGTGTGAACACTAACACGGAATGAGCGGTTCCCCCGGCGGCGGTGCATCTCGCGGAGGTCGGCGACGGTGTAGTCAGTGTACCAAAAGTGCAAGTCCTCCATACACTGTGGGAGGTGCGACACCCACTCGAGGCTGTGGGTCGACAGCGGGGGGAGGTAGCGGAAGCCCAAGTCTTGCAGCGCCGGCAGGTGGCACAGCACGCACGCGGCCAGCTCGTAGGCGTCCGCGGCCGGGATGGTGAAGTGCGTGCCGGGCCACGTATCCTCCTCTCCCTGTGTGTTATAGTATACGAGAGTTACGTTGGTCTTGCCCTTGAGCAAATCCCGCATGGCGAATCTGTCGACGGGACCGCCGCGGCGCAGCGCCAGAAACAGCTTGTACAGACCCTCTCCGGCAGCGTAGGAGTCACACCAATCAGTAGGTCCCTTGCCGAGGTGGGTACGGCGCAGATCACTCATGGACAGCCCGCGGGCGGCGAAGACAGCCTCCGCACGGGCGGCCTCGCGCGCGGAGACGTCTTTCAAGGAGGCTTCCCACTGCGGTCCATGCAAGTCACGGCACTCCTCCTCCTCGTCCTGCAGTTTCTGCCGCGCCGCCGCCTCCGCGTGGGGGAGGTACTCTAATATTGCGGGCATGCAAGCATCTACAGCCCTCTGCAGCCGCGCGCACTCGGTCTCCACCCGATCGCAGTGCTCCCGCCACTCGCTGTTCGAGAAGCGCGCCGCCGCCGCCATCTCCTCCATCGCCTCGCGGAGCTCAGTCTCGTGTTGTTCCTTGGCCTCGTCTAACTGCTCTTTATAGCTGTCCCGTTCTTTCCGGAGTACCACGTTTTCC
Source organism: Kentomonas sorsogonicus (assembly GCA_030347455.1). Lineage (NCBI taxonomy): Eukaryota > Euglenozoa > Kinetoplastea > Trypanosomatida > Trypanosomatidae > Kentomonas > Kentomonas sorsogonicus. The sequence goes on along the minus strand of JAQOSZ010000144.1, from coordinate 147,958 downwards.
TCCGTCAGCGCCGACAACCGAGCATTCAATCGCTGCTCTGACTCTCTCAGTTTCTGATTGTCTGTGCGAAGCTCTTGGTTTTCTTTGAGCACATGATCCAGTGCTTTCCGTGTCTCCGTAGTAGAAACGATGTCTGCGTCGGACATGAGATTCGAACTCATTATTAACGATATTATTAATGGAATCCGTACTCTTGTAATGTGAAAGAGCGAGCTGCAAAGTTAGGACGTGAGGCACTCGAAAAAAAAAAAGGAAAAAGTGATATTTTACGCTGGCTTGTCCTACTACTTCTATATTCCTAGAAAACAAAAAGATGCTACCTCTCTGTTATGTTCTACTATTTATATGGTGTACGTCCCACAGAAGACTGGGGAGAGAGTGGTGGGATGGATAAGAGAAAGAGGAGTGTTTTCTGAACGTAAAGAGATAGCGTTGGGGAACAAAGAAGCGCAGTGGTAAAACTATCAGAAGAATTGAAAATACATCTTACCGACAGAGATGCAGCAAGAGATCCATGTCACACACACATAGAGAGACACAGGCTCGCAGGTGGTGTATATGAGACTTCTTTATGAACTCAACAGTCTCTTCAGTGCGCTGATCAAGTAACTGGCTGTGCGTCCGAGACGATGTTTGCCGTACTTATACAATTTGGTGTTTACTCAATCCTCTGGAACTCTTCGAAGATGCTTGCTGCGGGGATGTGCGGATGAGGTTCTCTACTACTGATAACCGTGATATTAAGAAAAGTGGGTATCCTGCTTTGAATCTACCGTTTCTCAATGAAGATGATACGGAGAAAGATTGTTTGAAGAACGCAAATGGAAGAAGAGAATATATGAAGAAAATTAAAAGTTAACCCTGCGAGTGACTGAGTGAAGAGGAAGGTGGAGAAAGTCAGAGTGTAAATAAGGTTTCTGAATAACGAATACCTATACAGAGAGAGAAGAAAGCACACGATGCGGTCAAATCACTGGGGTACAGATAGGAAGCGAACTGTGAAGTTCTCCGTCATTTCTGCTTCCGGCTCAGCTTAGAATCAGTATACTACGGAGTGTCGGCAACGACAAGTGTATGAGTCATGAACCTCTGAATAAAGACGAAAGAGGGGGCATGGATACGCAAAGAAGTGAGTTTAGTAGTTTTATCAAGACGGAAAGGGTGTTGAGATCACGAATTTCTGGGCATGAGTGGAAGCATAAAAGAAAGTTGTCACAGAGAACGAGTAGTGATAATCACGTTATTGTCCATTGATATTATCCGTATCCAACACATTTGGTGATGCATCAACAAAATTGAAGACCACAAAAGTAGGGTATACTGTTGTGTTAAAAAATACTGTCACATACAGACACACACACACACACACACACACACACAGCGCGGAAAGAGAGAGAGAGAGAGAGACAGAGAGGTGAAGTTTTTATTCATCGAAAGGAATGTCGGTCGTCTTTACCCGGCACTCCATATAGGGCCTGATGTATAGCACGATGGGTTTCATCATCAACACCCCGTTCGTGCTTACGTTAACAGTCGGGAGAGAGGTGGATAGGTTTCCATGAGGCTCTTTGAAAAGCGCAAAAACGGGGACGACAGAGTCGCAGTCCAGAGACTTGGCCAAACTCTTCGTAGCGTCAAGTTGTTCTTCATATCCCTCCAGAGCGCCTGCACCATCGAAGGAGAAACCCAACTTGGCTGTGTCCTCTTCAGCAGTAGACTTTTCAATACCGTAGCTGTACTGCCGCTTCACTGACACTAAAAGGAGTACTTTACCACAGCGAATAATGAAGTCCGCATATGAGGCACTTCCGCCGTTCATCACAACGGAGACGGCACTTTCTTCCGTCCCGAGTTTAGAACAGAGCTCAGTTAAAGTTTGACTTTTCAAAATCTCAAATTCATCCTTCTCTAACGGTGGATCTGTGGCAGCTGCAAACGGATACGGCAGCGCGCACTTCTCGTATATCACACTGGTCATGTCCTCAGATGCAGTGTTCAGCGCTTTCCACACTTCTTTCTCTTCAACAGTCATTGGTGCAGAAGCCTCTGCCGGGGGCCACCGGAATTGGCCGAGGACGTCCAGGATAGACAGCACATCCCCACGCACTCTCGCTTCGAGCACGCACTGGCACAGAAACGTAAACAGGGCACCAAAGAAGCCCTTCGCTTCTTTCCCGGAGAACGTCAAAGGCTGCTGAGGCTGCCGTTGCTGCTTGTCGTCGGCTGCATCGCTACCAGACACAGTAAGCTTACTGGAATCATGTTTTGGGGGACACTCAAAGTAGTTCAGCATGGCCATGGCCAGGTGGTGCAGGCCGATGCTGTACGTTACACTACAGACACAGTCTTCCTTCCCACTGTGAAGAACTGCAACGACGCCCGTGGTGATGGGATCGTCGGCTGTCACTTCCTCAATCTCCTCTTTACTTAGCAGAGTGCTCCGCAAGTGCCTGCCAGACGTCGACACGCCGTCCTCCTTGAACTTATGCAGCTTCGCCGGCTTTCCCGTCGCACACAAAAAGATACCACGCATGACTATATCTCGGCACTGGGCTGCGCTCCTATCCGCCAAGTTGTTTTGACTCTTGTAATACAAGACCGCATGCTTGTTGAGCCACCCGGTCACCATATTCATGACGTCAGAAAACTCATGACGGCCAACCGAACTTAGCGTAACTTCTTTTAAAAGTTTGATGGGATCATCATGACGCTGTATCTCCAGACGCGCATTCTCATTTAGCTTTTCCTCTTCAAGGTTAACTGTATCGGTAGCACTGTTTTCCAACTGACTGTGTAGCTCCTTTTCTTTGAATTCAAACAATTTCCTTGCGGCCTCATTCAACGCAAGAAAAGTCGTGCGGTTATACTCAACGAGGCGTGAAACCTGCGCTGCGCATCGTTTGTTATGTGTCAGCATGTAAAAGAAGGCGTCTCGCTCCCACAGCTTCGAAAGTAGCTCTATATCCAGCCTCTTTAGCTCCGCTTCGATCAGCTTGCGATCAGGCGTCATGTTGAACACCAACATTTTCTCCCTGGAGCTGGCAAGCAGCTGGACGTATTCGCGAGAGGCAGTGGAAGCTGCCACTACATAGACTTTAGAAAAGAGGTTGGGGAACATCTTATTCAGTCGCTGCACTGCTGAGGTCTCTTTCGACGTCAGTGCGTGCAGCATCTCCTTCGCCTTGACCGCCTCGTCCAGGATAACAAATGCGTATGGCAGCGCTGCTTCATCTTCGATAGGTACTTCATCTTTGAGCTGGTATGGATACATCGCTAGCTTCATCTGATCCGCTAGTATTGTAGCAGCTATATAGTCTCGCCTATCGCGCGCCGCCTGCTTCTTGGCTTCGTCGCTTCGGTCACGCAATTCCTCCAAATTATTGTGGTGTGAGCGCAGCATTTTGTATTCTCCACGATGTATGAAGACTCTTACATTGACATAGAATACAATAGGAAACTCTCGCGGCACTTTTGCTTTTCCGACAGAGGCACTTTCACCCAGCAATGTATCGCTCCTAGATGACGCGTTCTCTGCGGCGAGTTGGTGAGACGAGGAGTTGATGGCGGCGTTGATGGCAAAATGGGTTTTGCCTGAACCGCTGTCCCCGCAAATGAAGTGGAGGTAGCCCGGGGTGCGATAGTTCGCACGCAGCAGTTCGTGGAAATCCTCGTAGTGTTCTTCATCGGCAGTTGGGTTGTTGCGTAGCAAGCCTGCCAACTGGGAATAATCCCACGATAGGGCCGCGCAGTTCCTCTTATTGTGCATCGTCAGCATTGTTTCCCGAAGCTTCAGAATTAGTTCTTCGCTTGAGAGGAAAATACCAACCTGAAAGCGCACCGCCACAAACGCACAGCCCCACTGGAAGAGGGAGGAATCTCTGAGCTCCTCTGCTGATAAGTTTGTCTTCACTTTCACATTCATGAGGCTGAAAAACTCTATAAGCGCCTCGTCAAGTGAGGGGCAGCCACTGACAGCGTCCCGCCACTGTCGCTCCAAACTCTTGTGATCAGCGACTTTCACCTTCGCGCAGAAACTAAGCAAATGAGGACTCAGATTTTGTTCTGCTTTCTCCAGAAATTCCTTCTCCTGTGCCGTGGGATTGCGGAGAATGATTTCGTTTACGCGCTCCTTGTAGAGCGCGAAATCCTTCGCGTCCAGACGCGGAAGGGCAGGAAGGCCCTGCGACCCTGTGGCGGTGGGGGGGGTGGTCGACTTCCACCGAAACCCAGCGCGCAGCGGAGCCCACGCCGGCAGACGGGTGGCAGCGCGGGAGACGAAGAGGCGGCGGAAAGAAAACATGGCGTTAGTATTAATTGAAAAAAATGAATGTCTGTGTACGAAGGGGGAAAAAAAAAGATGAATGGCTGCGGGAAGACAGTGGTGATTTTAATTTGTTTTTGTTCGGCTTTCAATTAAAATGAAGCGCGAAAAAACGGCGAAGAAAAAGAAGGCAGTGCGTGGAAAAAAGAATACTGGGATGATTCTGAAACGCACAAGGTAAAAAAAAAAGCGTGGAAATAGACTTTTTTGGATTGTTATTTAATTCTCTTTCTTTTTTCTGATATGGAATACTTAAGAAAGAGAAGAAAAGCGAAAAATATAAAGGATATATTAGATGAAAATAAAAATGGTAAAAAAGCAAAGGTGGGGGAAAAAACTGAGGAAAGCGGGGGAGCAAAGAAAAGAATGATACTACTGTTGGTGCTGGGGGGAATGAGAGCTGATTTAAAATTGTAAAAAGTTCTAGAGCGGTTTTCTGAAAAGCGTGGGAAAGGAGTAGTGAGAACACTAAGAGGGGCGCTTCACATTAATAGCACTACTATTCAAGTCACACTCATGCTACAAAAGTTATCTATCTTTCAGTGAACCAGTGGGTGGAAAAGAAGAGTTTAGCACGTTCACTTTTTTTGTTGTTGCTGCTCACCCAGCACTATTATGTTCTTTTCAATTGCAGTCATATTTTGCTGATACCCCCTTGTTTTCCTTGTTTCTCTTGCCTTTCTTTTTTTTCTCTTTTTGGCACCTTGGGCAGTGTCAGAAACGCTCGAAACCATTGGTACGTCAGCAGAATAAAAAAAGGGGGGGTGAGAAAGAAAGAGGAGAAAAAGTAGTAGCCTACGCACGCCCCGGGCGGAAGGGCGCGCATCCACAGCACGGCAGCAACGGCATTCACTGACGGGCACGCTGTGTGGCGGCAGTGGGAGGAGAGGAGAGGAAGCTGCCGTTTCCTTGCAGCTGCGCCGTCTGCTCCGGCGTGGCAATGCACAACAGGCACCGTACAAGCCGTCACAGCTGCCGTGGTATCGATGAGCGGGATGGAATCACTCTCTGACACGGTGGGGGAAAACGTCCAGTGTTGAAAAAGAAGCAGCCGGCGAGTGAATAGTACTGAGGATAGTAGACTTACAAAGAAAAAAAAGGCACTGGCTTCGCAAAAGTATTTTTTTTTTTTTTACTAGTTGCTGTGGTGCCCTCACCAATGCTCCGAAGATGGTCAGGTGAGGGATGATCTTGTCAGGCTCAGAGTGAGACGAGCGCGTAAAGTGGATGAGTTCCGACTTGGACCCATTGATCTTCATCATGTGTAACTTCGCCCATTGCTCGATGATGCGAACAGCACCTTGAAGTCGACGGGCGCCATCCTCAGCGTCTTTGCTGCGGGTAACAATAGTAAGGTCGTCCGCATACATCATGGCGTCGAAGCCTGCTTCTTTCAGGCGGCGGAGGAGCGGATCGACGTACAAGAGGAACAACGTGGGCCCAGAGACGGAACATTGCGGGACACCAGCCGCCCTGATCGCTAAATCACGTTTCGTCTTAGCTAAATGGGCCTCGGTACCAGTGCTGCGATAGGTTTCGAGAGCGTCCTGTGCGAGACGATCCAGCCTTTTGATCTCTTTTGTCCACATGGGTGTGAAGCGTTGTGTGGATCCTCTGGGCGGCGGTTGATACTATTTGGTTGCAAGTCATCACCGCTCCCGTCCAAACTGGGCGAGCGATGGACTCGTTGGCTAAAAGTGTTCAGTTGTCGGAGACGAACCTGCATCAAGCAGGAGGCGATGCGACCACTGGAACCTTTCAGCTATACTGATTGTTAGCAGTTGCTGTTGGCATAAAAGTGAGCGAGAGGGGTGTCTGCGTGAAGGCGGGGCCGTGTCCAGTGTCGCTCGACTTCACCATCCACTGCCACGTGCCGCTGAACGTGTCGCCGGCAAACGCGCCACCGAGAAGAATCACATCAGGGGCGTCAGCGGCAGCGGCGGAAACGTTAGCCTCCAGCGCCGCCTGGAGGTTCTGGGTGAACACGCGCAGCGGCACGCCGCCGTTCAGTGCGCACACGGCGAAGGGATCGTTCCAATCTGGCTGACTGGAATCGGCACTGGAATCGTCTCCGGGATTCACAGGAGGAGGCGGAGGAGAAACGTAAATGGTGTAGTCGTAGGGGACGCAGGCGGCGACAGTCGGAACCTCTGAAGAGCCATGACTGACCCACTGACCGTCAGAAAGAACAAAAGAGGCGTAGTTGTCACCCTCAGCGGGTTCGCTGACCCAGTTGGTGTATGTGGCGGGTGTGAGCTTGTCGGTGAGCTGCAGCGGGTCTACCCAGCCCCACTGGTTGGTCGTGTTGTCCTTGTAGGCGCCGAGTAGGACCGGTGTGGTGGACCTCTGCTGGAGGAGAGTGTCGCTGCTGTTCATGTAGTGCCGAAGCGTCAGCGTCTGCACCTCCACGTCGACGCTTGCGTTCAGCACCTGCACGGGGGCGCCGTCGTGGGTGCAGGTTCCACGTTATTCAACAATTCCAATTTTGTTATTGATTTGTGTAGATATTTCACTGGAGGGAGGTTGATTTCTTCTTTGGGTAATTTGAAGTAGAATACTTGTCTTTAATATGATACAGAGTGAAGGAGCTGAGATACTCCTGTTGATGTAATTTCTTAATACTTCCAAATATTTCCGTGAAGGTGCTTATTTTTATTTTTACTTTTTTTATTTTTACCCAACGTTCGAGGAAAGTAGAAAGCTTTTTGTAACTAACAAAAAGAGGGGACCTCAAGAACACGAGAACACTCTTGAAGTTGAAGTAAAGGAGAAGTGAAAAGGGGGTTGAAAAAATAATTTGTAGAACAAGCTAGGCGAAGTGAAATATTGAAAGAAGAGTGATAAAAATAAGAGGTTCAAGGATGACAAAAATCTACATATAGTAATGAATATAAGAAAGAGAGGAAGGGGAAGACAACGGAGATCCAAATATAAAAAAGAAAAAGAAAAAGTACAAGCAGAGAAAAGAAAAATATATAAGCACAAGAAAAGGAAAAGGTGTTGCTCGTCTGTGGTACGGCACTTGTCTTGACACAATAAGAAGCAATCAGTCAGAGGCGGTAACACCTAAAGCAGTTCGGAATTAACGCGAAGTAAGCAAAGGATCTGAGTAAAAGCAGAAATAGAGTACCGTGTTAGCAATTGAGAAGGAAAGGAATAGAATGCAGAAGATTATGCGATGAGCGAGAGTGAGAGGAGAAGAGAAAAATGTGAAGTGGAAAGACAAGCTGATAAATCCATGTAATCAAGGTCTGATTTTCAGCGAGACAAGGCGATGCCCATTCAACTCGAGGCGGCGTCCGAGTCGACGACACGCCACACCGCAGACAAGGTCACATTTGCACAAATAAGACTGGTGTCTTCGCCAAAAAATAAAAAAAAAAAGAGGGAAAAGCAAGTATGAGTATGTTTCATGGTGAGCGTCAACAAGTAAGTTGGTACTTTACCGCGCACGTCCTCGTATCATGCGGCGCACAGTATAAATAATTAAAATGAGTGCAGTAAGAGACAATTAGTGTACACAGCATTAGTGAAAAAAAAAAATAGAGATATAGCAGCAATTCCCATGAGCGATGTCACACTGCTTGCAGACGTCATACAGGAGCGTCTATGTAGTTCACACATAGAAATACATCAGCACTCCTCTCGCTGATATTATAAAAAACGAGAAGAGATATGAAAAAAAAAAAAGGCAAGGATAATAACAAGAAACGGGAAGAAAGAGAGGAGGAAACCATTAAACATGTAGTGAGAACGGAAAAGGTAAGTAAAACACACAAGAGATAAACACTAGCTTGAAATGACAGAACCATCGCAAGCAATCTCGCTGAGGGGCATGATAAGAGCCAGTAAACGGTGCAGCGTCACCTATTCGGGGCGTCCCATTCACTTTATCGTCTGTGTGCTCACATCACCGCGGAAATCCTGAGACACAGCTCCATGGCAGTCACGCCAGTCCTGACCGTGACAGCATGCAGAAGGAAATCAGCAGGACGAGAAAAATAGATGTCTTCTCCCTCGGTGGCTAGAAAAATGCTGCAAGATCGTACTTTTCGAGAACTGCAAAAGTGTGCGACATTCAGTCAACCATGTTTCCGCACTTCGACAATTTTTTGCAAAGCGAACACAACAGATAGAGAGACGGTGAAAAATGAGAGAAAAAAAAACGTCGCATCAAGTGATATTGCACCGATAACAGAAAAGAAGAAGAAAAAAAGAGATCTATTTATACTCGAGTATGTTTATACTGAGTGTATCGCGCTCAGTCGCAGCGCTCATGCGATTCCACTACCTATGGGTGTCTTACGTGTAGTGACAGATAGTTTCGTTAAGAATAAATGTAAGAAGCATCGACAACAGCTAAAAAGAAAAAAGTTACAGAAAAAAGAGAAAAACTTGCAAAAACTAAATAAATAGAAAGGTAAGGAATAGTACCTCTAGAAGAAGGAAAATAAGACTTACCATTGTGAGGACTGTAATGGTGCATGTTTAGCAGCAATCCCAACTGAACCAAGCTCGCTCAAAGCGGCCCTGTTCCAAGTCTTCCGGAGAGATGAACAGACTGCATTCACCAGCATCCCCGAACATGAGCATTTCGTTACAATCAGATAACTGAAGAAGTAGAACCTGTGGATTGGTATCGGTGGTGTCCGGCGAAAGATCGGGGACCTCCGTATTCCTTGGATCACTCTGCGTGAACCGTGGGTAACCTCCAAGGTGCGAAGTCGCGGGTCTTTCGTTGAAGAGGTCGTCAGGGTAGTCGTCGCCGTCGTCGCTAGGTCGCTTCGCCATGTAGCTAACTGTTGAAGTAAACTCGTAGTCGTCAGACAGGGGAGGCTTGAAGAAGTTAGGGTCGGCGAGCTCCGGATGCTCTAGGCGAGCAGTTCGGATGAGCTGGTAAAACTCCACGGAGTCGTGCGGCAGCATCTCCATTACCGGCCCCAGGCGCGCAGCACACTCACACTCCATGGGGTTTCCGTACCACAGCGTCGGTCTCGTAATTGTGCGATTCGTCTTCTTTCCTTTGAAGGCGGAGAACAATGTATTCTCACTGCCTCCAAACGTCTTCCACAGCTCCCTTTTGCGAAGCTCCTCATACTCATTCTTCTCTGCATCACTGAGGCCTTCAGGCAGATGAAAGTTGTACGGTGATTCGGCGCCGCAAGTCGCGAAGATATTATACTGCTCCTCACGGCTCCACAGCTGTGTTTCAACCACCTTCTCAATCTTCTCCATCATGTCTGCATCGTCCGCTTCTACCAGCGGCCGGATGTGCTTGTACAGTTCCTCCTCAACCTGGCTGGGCGGAAAGTACAGGACACGGTAGCCCACCTGCCCATTATCCTGACCCATGTTCTCCATGTCGCAGCCGTACAGGTCATCAAAGGGGTCTGTGTAGAAGGCGAGGATGCCTTGGGTAGGAAAGTGCGGTGGCAGCGCCTCCGCAGTATCAATACCGTAGTGTGGGAGCTCGTCCAGGTTCAGCTGCACCATCAGCGCCAGCGGGTTATTCGTGTTGCGGTTGCGGGGGTACTCTACCGACTTTGGCAGAAAGCCGAATCCACCGTACTTGCTGCTCCACAGCGGCAGATTGTAGCGGAGGAAGCGGGAAGGGGCGGCGCGCTCGGGCCTCTTTTCACCGTTGGGGACAGCCACCGCCTCCTCCTCACACAGAAAAAATGGCTTGTCGGTAACGTGTCGAAGAAAGCTCAGGGAGCCAGGCGTAGTTTCAAGTGCGTAGGAATCGTTACCCATGCGCACACCTACCGCTTTGCGCTTACTGGAGTCCAAAGCTTTCCGCAGTTGGGGAATAAACGCCTCGCAGGCGGTCTCGCTATAGAGCATTCTATATATACCAATTTAATGAAAATGGAAGGGAGCACTGATTACAGCAAGGAGACGGTCAGAAATATGTGAGGCTACAGAAACTTGTTGTGAAACTTGTAAAGAATGCTTTCGGAAGTAGAAGACGACTGGGGCAGAATGAATACAATTGGAATGCAAGGATAGAGAGACGCAGTGAAAACAACAGCTGCACACGTACACACACGCGCACCGCCGCATAGTGTGTGTTCCTATGCATATGTCTTTCGGTAAAGTTCTAATGAGGGAGAGACAAAGGTCGCAGTTACGCTGAAACTGTTATATCAACGGCACAGCACAGAGAATACGGGGGGGGGGGGGGGGGTGAAAACATAATAACAACACGTAAGCTTACAAGTATTTGTTTGTAGTGCTTTCATATCTTCTACATTTTCTCTTTTTTTTTTCCTATCTCTGTATCACCGAGAGTAGTCAAAACAATGCCCTATACTATTTACCGGTCAATAACATACGCCGCCTTCTCCGCAAAATGGGAGACACAACAAAGATTTAAAACAAAACTAACTGAAAGAGTAATAAAGAAAGAAACACTTGAACAACAACGTCAAAAAAAAAAAAAAGATGTTTAACTCGACCAAGCATAACAACAACGAAAAAAAATTCATCGGAAGAACAACGACCAGAAGTACTCTTCAAAACAAGAACTACAAATGAAAACAACAAGAACGGGGAAAGAAAAACTGAGCAAAAAGAGAACAAGAAAAATGTATGGGAAGAGAGAAAAAAAAAGTCGGTAAACAAAACAGAGGGAAAAAGAAAAAAAGTGGAAAGAGAAAAGAAAAACTGCGGCCAAACTAGGAAGTTCTGTGTTGGGTGGCAATGACGCACAGCAGGGGACATCACGAAAACAATAAGAGTAATCCGAGAGTCAAACTATAAGGCGAGTACAACAGCAGACATGCTGTTACACGTTCACTCGTGTACCGAGGCATTTTAAAAGAGATAACAATAAATAAAAAAAATAAAGAAAAGCGAGGTAAATAAACAACACTACGCAAAAAGAAAGAGAAACGCGAGAGGATGAAGTGAATTAAGAAAAAAAAATCTCAGAAAGAGTTCATTTTTTTTTTTCTTCCTTTACTTGTTACTCCTTTATTTTTGTTCTTTTTTAGCTGTTGTTATTCAGTTCTTCCTTAGTTTTGTTAAATTTATGTTCTTTTTTTAATTTCTTTTTGAACTCACAGTGAATATAATTCACTTTTTTTTTCTGTCAGCAAGGAGTAAAAAAAGAAGAGGAGAAGCAAATAAATATTAAGGGGGAAGAAAAAAAAACTAATAAAACTTAGAGAAAAGAAAAAACAGCAACAAACAAAAAGGAGGTTTAAAAAAAAAAAAGTACAGGCAAGCAAAACCAAAAATTAATAAAGTAAAATAAAACGAGACAGGGAGAAGTTACGTCGCATATGACTTCTTTCCGTGCGACAACGCAGACTACTTTTCTTTAAAAACTCAGAAAGAAAAGTAGAGAGGTCAGCGTCGCTAGAAAAAAAGCAAGGCAACGTACGAAGCACGGCAGAACGTTAAAAGAAAGCAAGAATGAATGGTGAGATACTATCACAAAAAGAAAAAGAAAAAATGAATATGACGAAGAAAGGAAGAAGAAAAGAGAATGGGCTGTGCGATGATAAACCACGCTAACAAACGTGGTTCATGAAGTAAAGAAGTACTCATCCCTAGGCAGTGAAGCCAATGAGCACAGCGACGGCTCCGAAAGCGAAAGACACAAGCGCACGCGCCGCGCTGGCAGGGCTCACCACGCTGTCGGAGAGGGGAACGCAGCGCCGGAACGTGTCGTGCTTGTAGCCAGGGTGGCACAACAGGCAGTTGCTCATCGCGTCACACACGGCGCAGTTGTCGATGCCGTTGCAGGAGATCGGGGACCCGGTCGGGCTGACGGTACTGGAGGTGGTCGTGGTGGTGCTCGGGGGAGTCGTGATGGGGCCCGGGGTGGTCGAAGTGGTGCTGGTGACATCTTCGGTAGGGGCACTAGTAGTGGTGGTGCTTGTGACGTCTTCCGTAGGGGGACTTGTAGTGGTGGTGCTGGTGACGGGCGGCGCGCCGCTATCAGTGTTGGTGCACACGCCGTCCTCACCGAACAGAGCAAAATCAACGCACTGGGTGCACTGCGCGGCGGACGACTCGCAGTTCTTGCAGAGGCGGTCGTTGCAGGCCTCGCAGGTCCGCTGCGCCGTCAGGCGGTAGCCGTCCAGGCACGACTGGCACAGACCGGGGTTCTGCGGGTCACAGCGGGCACAACCCTCCGTAGTGCACGCCTGGCACGACGCGATGAGGTACCCGTTAAGCACAGGCGTATAGCCAGGCACGCACTGGTAGCAGCGGCCCATCGGGTCGCAGCCAACGCAGTTCTCGATGGCACACGCAAAGCAGGCGTTATTGTTATTGTAGAAGCCGCCGTTGCAGCTGCTGCACGTGTTCACACCAGCATTGCATTCTGTGCAGTTGGGAGCGGCGCACGCCTCGCAGACACCGTTGGCGTTGAGGCGGTAACCGCTGGCGCACTCAGTGCACGTTGCGTAGTCGTGCCGGCACTTTTTGCAACCAGCGTCGGCGCAACGGACGCACCGCTTCTCGGCGTTCAGCCCAGCAAAGTCCTCGCACTGCGTGCAGACTCCGCCGTTGTCGCAGTCATCGCAGTTGAGGTCGCCGCCACAGCCCTGACCCCGAACATTGACGCCAAACAGCGTGGTGGTGGCGACAGTGGCGAGCAGGACCATAGACGGCACGTTCTTCATGCGGATGACGAACGGCATTTTTGTTGGTTGTGTGTGTCTGTGTGTGAGGGTGTGTGTGAGGGTGTGTTTGTGGGGTGAAACGGGTAAAAGACTTGTTAAAAAGCGCGGGATGAAGTTAACTGTTGAGCTAAGGTTGTTTGTTTATCTTTGAAATCTGTTTGTTTGTTTGTTTGTTAAGGGCTCGTAAGGGGGGATGGGTGAAAGAGGGGAGGGAGCGTTGGCGAAGGAGCCGCGCTGGGCTGTGTGCGGTGTGGGGCGGGGGCGGACGGAGCATCTCGCCCCGACGCTTGGCCCCCGGGGATGGGGGGGGGGGGGCGGTGTAACGTGCGCAGCAGGGAGCGGGCGTGGGCGTGGGCGCCACCGCCAGCCTCGCGGAGTTGTTGCGCTGTGCATTGATGCGCATGGGGGCTGGCGGGGGCGGAAAGGACAACCGCGCACCCCACGAAAACTCCCTCGATACCCTTGCCACGTTGCTGACGCGATTGCTGTACGCCCCGGTGCGCAACGACGCCAGGCCCCGCGAAACGCTGCGCAGGGGGGGGGGGGTGCGAAAGGGAGATGCAGCGACCCAGCGTTGTTTGCTGCCCGCGCCAAAGTGTGCGTTGCGTGCGTGGGGGAGCGGCAGTGGGCTTTCCGCCCGCGCCGCGCCCCGGCGTGGAGACGCCAAGCCCGTGGCAGCGTTGTGCGGGCCTGTTTTGCCCAGCCTCCGTTTTGGGGTTAGCGCGTGTGCCGGATGTGGGGGATCTGCCCGTTGGCGCCGGTCGGTGAGGGTTGGGGGAGGTGGGGGGCCGGGGGAGGGGCCAACGGCAGGGCGCTCGTTGCCCGCTGCGCCTCCTCTCCGTAACCACCACCCCCGCCGCCCCACCCTCCCCCGCACCACCACGCCCAACCCCGCCTTCCCCCCCCCTCCCCCCAACAGCCACCCGCCCGAACCGGCCCCCCGCCCCGGCCAGCCGCCCCCCCCCCCCACCAAAAAAAAAAAAAAAAAGAATATCTAAGCAAGCCCGATGGAAAGCGAGCGCGTCCCCGTTAACCGCGGCGGGGGAGTCTTCAACAGCGCGAAGAACGTGAAATTACATCCTAATGATTTTAGTATTGAGGACAAGATGGCGTCTTTGTCGGAAGCGGAAAAGGCCGCTGTTGATGACTACACTTCTCGTGCTCGCATGTTGCTTTCGGTGGGGGCAACGCCTAATTCTGTCGATGTTGTTACCCAGCAAGACCATAACTTATCCCCGGTCGAGCGGGCCTGGGAAGAGCATTATCAAAAAAGCGCACACCATTTTCCATTGAAAAACTACATCATTCATGCTTTTCCGCAATTGAGAAAATTTATTTATGCGGATGAGGCAGACGAGGGGAACGAGACTCCGAGCATCCTAGAGTGCGGTTGCGGCACTGGAAGTACACTGATACCGTTGATGCTGGAGTGTACGAATCAAAAATGCCGCTTCAGTGGATTCGACATATCTGAATCGGCACTATCACGATTCAAGGCTCATGAGGGAGCCGAGAAGATGCTGAAGGAAGGCAGGCTTACTGTTTTCCGTTTCCCTCCCGCGCCGCCCGACGAGGCACCTCCTTTGAAGTCACGCCGTCTGGAGAGCAGTGCTAGTACAAGTGACGAACCCGTTTCATTGGGTGCTGTTATCGAATCTGTGCTCGGTCGACGAGAGTCGTTTGATGCAATCCCTTTAATTTTTGTTCTGTCAGCGCTGCCGACGGTCGATGGAATGATCAAACTCTTGAAAGAGCTTCACAGCGTGCTAAAACCCGGCGGTGTGGTTTTATTCCGTGATCACGCACTTCCGGATCATAATTTCTTTCGATTTATATCAAAGTTACCATCGGAGGATTCCCAAAGTATTCCCCTCTTCTTCAGGAAAGGTGATGGTACTACTCAATTTTTCTTTGTTCCCGAATTTACAGATTCTCTTTTCGCAGCAGCTGGATTCAAGCGCGATAAAACTGACGAGAGCACTATGCAAATGCACTGTACTCGCATTGAGAACAGAAAGAACGGTAAAAGAATGGATAAAATATTCATTAACTCTGTATTTTATAGATCTTAGTTAACTACTTGTTATCTTCTTTATTGCTGTTCTTTTTGTTTTTCTTTCTCATACAACTGCACCTTCCGTTGTTTAAGGTTTTTTTCCCTTTATCTTTTTATTGAGCTTAATCTCGTTTAGTTCTTTTTTTTGTAAGCCTAAAGACTAATTAATGGTTTCTTTCTCTTTCTCTTTCTCTTTCTTTCTTTGTTTGAGTTTCTCACCCTTGCTCGGGTTCGTGCCTGTGGTTTCCTTTCTTGATCTTGCTGGCTTTCTTTATTATTATTTTTACACCTTTCACCAGCTCTTTGTTTCTCCTGTTTTTCTATTCGTGAACCACGACCACCACCTTCTTACTTGATTAGTTGATATCACAGTTCCCATAAAGAATGCAACATACAATCAGCACTTACGTATTTGCGCATCTAGAATAATTGACGACGTCAACGTTTTATCCTGCGATTAAAAAAAAAAAAAAGAAGAAAACACCATTAATTATTAATGAACTGGAGAAGCAATAAAAAGAGAAGAATACAAAGGAAAGTACTGCGCAATAAATATGTAAGTGTAGCAGAGCAAGACATGACACAAAACTAGCACCGTCAAAACGGAATCTGCGAATGACAATTGAAAATACTGCTCCCCATGGCTCAAATCAATTATTTCGGCTGCTGCACACTTGTTACCGACAAGTTGTGCCACTATCAATTTCCTCTGTTCTATATATTGTCGTTAACAGCGAGGTGCTGACGTGGTTTGCAAAGGCATGTTTGTTATATTTTCATTGTTCAAGCACACAATTAATGTGATACACTGTTCAAATGTTATAAAACCAATTGAGCAAAATATATGTTGCAATGTAAAATGAATGTTTAAAAAGTGACATGGATAAAGCAATTTCATGTTCGGTGTATGACACGAAATCATTTGCTTACAACTTTCTTTTTTGATTGTTGACGCTTTTGTATTATACGCTAGCAAATTATGTATCTATGCATTACCACCGCTGTACATCACTAACGCTTTTTATCCTTCATTTTTTTTTTCCATTCCATTTTATTTCTCCTTGCAAGTGGTGGTCAAAGGGTTGAATATCACCCTTTCTTGTGTCTTGTTTCCTGTATTTTTTTTTTTCTTTTTGACTTGTAGGAAATCACGGAGTTTACATCCACTCCTTGTCTCACTTTGTTTATTACGAAGTATCAGAAGAAGAATAAAGCGTAAGCAACTACAACAAGAACAATAACAAGTGCTAACAATATATCTAAATACATCAGGGTTTGCACTTGAAACTAAAAAATAATAATAATTGCGAAACATAGAATAGAAAACGTTACTCTAAGAATAATAAAGGTCTCCCGCACTGTAATGACAGCCAAACCGAACGAAGAGGAGAATGAAGAGGTCAACTCCCCTGAGATCGAAGAATGTGGTAAGCGCTTTCAGCTAAAAAAATGGAATGCTGTTGCCCTATGGTCTTGGGATATCCAAGTTGATACCTGCGCTATTTGCCGCAACCACATCATGGACCTATGCATCGAGTGCCAATCACATCCTAATTCTGCACAAACAGATTGCACCGTGGCGTGGGGAACTTGCAATCATGCATTTCACATGCATTGCATTTCACGGTGGCTGAAAACACGCTATGTGTGTCCTTTGGATAACAAACCGTGGTCATATCAAAAGTGGGGTGTTTGATAGACGTTGCACTTTTAATGATAGCATTACTGCCTCCACACTATAAACAACAACGAAAAAAAAGGACGAATAAGAAGAAATCTATCCGATTCATTTTATAGCGGTGAAATTACAGCACTGTCATAACCGCTAATTGAGATCACTCTTGTAACGGAACACGTGGTACACTGCACATTGTTTTCTGTCAGCTCTGCCCTGCTTCAAGAGAGGTAGCGAAAGTAAGAAAAACAAATCAAAAAAGAAAGAAAAAAAGAAAAGAAAGGCAAATGGGAAATGCTGTTTTTTTTTTTTTTTTAAGTTTTAAATCTCTCTTTCTATTTTTGCGCATGTGTGAGAGTAATTATTTATTTTCTGAAAAGTTGTTAAAGAGGAAAATTAAAAAAAAGAAGAAAAAACAAACGCACATTGTTTCCCAATCCTTTTAAATTGTCTATTTTCTCAACTCTTTTTGTTCTCCACTTAATCTTTAAGACCTGGACGATAGCGACCCTTATTACTTTTTTTTTGTTTTTCTTTCAGCATTTTTGCTTTCTTTATCGATGCAAACGACTGTGGAGTTGCCACACACAAACTAATGCTGTTCTGCGTTCATTGGAGATCCTTTTTTTCTTTTTTCCTTTGTGGTGGTTGATGGCAGCGTGTCTTCTGATGTATTTTCACAATTTCTTCTTTTACTTCCTTTCTTTTCTATTGGGTGGTACATTATTCCGTTGTTGTCATCAACAACTTTTTTTTCTCACCATAGAGTGCGCACTTTGTGCTTCTCTCTTTTTTTCCCCCCTTCTCTTTTCTGCTCAGAAAACAAACAAACAAAAACAAACAAAAAAAAGAAGCAAAAAACAACAACAAAAATGTATCTGCTGAGACTTTCGCATCAGTTTTACAAATAATCCTTTTCTTTTTCTGTTGCTTTCATGTGTTGCTGCTTACGTTTACCTGATCTAACAACATGATAGATGTGACATTTCTTCTTATCGTTATATTTTCGAATTGCTGTTGCCGTTATCTACCCTCTGTAAGACAAATGTATTGTTCGTAAAAAACAATATTTACACCTATGTGTGAAAAATGATCAAAAGTGAATTTGATTCTTTTGCGTCTAATGTCGATAACCACTCTAAAATATGAATCTCGTTATTATGATTTTATGTCTTTCCTTATATCGCTCTTACTTCTTTTTTTTTTCCCTTCAATTCTAAATTTCTCTGTTTTCATCATCATAAAAGAAATACGAGTTCGTTTTTCAAAAGAACGGATCAACAACCACCATTGCCACATATATAACTCCCAACAATTCCCAAAGTTAGTGCGCACCACTCTTTCACGAATATTCAAATGCTGGTGCTGACCCGAACCCTCTTCTGTGGCGCAGCGACGGGTTTAACTTCGGCGTTGTCCCGTCAACCAGATGATTTATGGATCATGGATTTCGGTATAATGACAACCGTAATTTTGAGATTACACTTTCTGAGAAGCATTTTTTTCTGACAGCAAATTGTACCGCACCTGAATATTATAGCAAGAATGATTGTTGCAAGATTCCTTTCGAGTGCGCGCTTGAGTTGCCAACGCTGCCTAATGATTTGTCTCTACGCCTTGGGTGCCACGCCATTCTTGAGCAGCTGGTTATCGACAGAGTGTTCTTTGCACATGCTCAATTTTCTGAATGTGAGAATCTCAATTATCAGGGCCCATTAATGACCCAGAGACACTTGGCGGAGCACATCATCGAGACGAGTCCGAGCAGACACGCAGATGACGAACCGAATCCGCCCGACTTTCAACAACGTTTTATGAGTTTGTTTTCCTCTCCTGAGCATTATTATGGTCATTTGCCTGTTCACACCGTAAACTCGTTCTCCAATAACATCCATGAGTTTCTACAACTGCACGGTGTAAATGATGATCTGGCTGCACTTGTACATGACTATGCTATTCGCGTCGATCTATGCGAACAGGAACTTGCGCGGCGGCTGCGCAACTCAATGAGGATATCCTAACTTATTTTTTCTCTCTGCTTAACTATTCTCTTAATCATGCTATTCCGCATTGTGCGTGGGTGACTTCTTCTTTTTCCCCTCTTCACAGTTCTCTTCTCTTTTTTTTTTTCTCATTTTACATATCATACATACTTTATTTTGATTATATGTATGTGGACGTTTTATTTTTTTTCAGTCTCTTGCGTTTAACACTCAATTTTCTTTCTTGTAGCGAAGTACTGTATTGTCTTGACCTTTGCGATTGCGTAAAAAGAAAAAAAACACCTTCCTGTATTAAGCCATATGTGATTTGTTTCTTCTATAATTTTCTGTCTTCGTTTGCGTCCTCTCCTTCTCTCCGCATTTCTGTGTCACTGCTCTGCTTCGTCTTAACTATTTCTTTTTTTTTTCTCAAATAAAGTTATTTTCTATCGCTTACCAAGCCTTCTGAACACATATCGTTTTTGCAAGATTTGCAATCCCATTACAATCGATACTTTTCGACCATTGCTTCCCGCACCCCCTGGAGCAAATTTATTTATTTACTTTCCAATTTTGAATTTGGTTCGAATACGCGACATCCCCTGCCACAGGAAGTCGAAAATGAAAAAGTTTCTCATGGACGTGAAGAGCGTTGTGGGCACGGCTCCCAAAACGATCGACAAGGATTTCGACGAAAAGGAAAAGCAAATGAAGGAAGTGCACGACGCACTCCGGGACTATCACACCGCTATTGACCGTATGAAAGTCTGCTTCAATAGTGTTGTCATGGCCTTGGAATCCGTCAATAAAGCCATGGGCAAAATGACGGCAGGAAGTGACATGAGTGACGAGATGAAAAAGCTCTCGACTGACTTCGGTGCCTCTGTCAAGAAGGTCAAGGACTCCCTCATCCCGGACTACAAGAGGGCGCTCGAGGACGAGAAACTACAGGACTTGAAGGAACTTGTCCATGAGTGCAAGAAGCTGTCGGAGAAGCGCGAGAAGGTGCGCGCCGAGTACGACACGTACCGCGAGCAGGTGGAGAAGGACGAGAAGAAGAATGACAAGCACCTTGCGGAAACCACCGCGCGCCGCGATGAGCTGCAGAAAGAGTTCGAAGCCACAAATAGTGAATTCAAGGAGAAGGCAACTGAGCTCGACGGCAAGAAGAAGCAGCAGTACCTGGTGTGCATGACCACCTTCCTCGACGCCACCTCCACCTTCCTCACCAGCTTCAACGACGAAGTTACTACTGTAAGCAAGTTGGCCAACGCTACCAAGGTTTGACTTTTCCCATAGTTATCTCCTTTGCTCCCCCCCCCCCCCCGCCCCCAACACACACACGCACACATCACGTCAAATATATCCTGGGCGTGATTTGCTTTTTTTTTTTTCTGTCGTGTTGTCATGCTTGTTGTTTTTAATTCTTAGCACGATGTTATTTTTCTCTATATAATACCCCTCTTACCCCCTCCTTTCCTTTTGTTTTCCCTTATTTTTCATTTCCCATATTTTACTCTTTGCTTTTCTTGCCTTGAAATGCATGCTTCTAGCTTCTTCTTTTGTGCTTTATAATTCTCCTTTCCGTCTTTATTTATTCAAACGTTGCGTTACCTTTATCGATCTCTTACTTCGTTGCGTTCTTATAGTGCTGCCCACCCAGCACCATTCTTTCTATCAAGTCTTTTTCATTATTATTTTTTTTTTTTTTGCCTCATTGTTTGCTGCTCAGGAGCTACCGGAGCATCACCTTCCATTTGCTTTTTTTTTGTGTTTAACAAGTCCTGCACAGGCTGCTTCGATCGTAACATTATTACTATGATAGTGCTCTGCTCTACCGTTGCTGTTAAGCCCTCTGTTCCGGAAGATATCGTTCCTTCGAAGAGAACGCTTTTTTTTTGTTGTTGTTATGTGTGTGTTTATGTGTGTGTGAGAAGCAAACCGAGAACACACACATATGCTTCACACACATACACGTACATACATTTAACAATAGTCATAAAAATAACAAGAAAAAAAATAGTATTATGAAGTGGCAACGGCACAGCGATGCGTACGTGCGTATTACTCGTCTACAAGAGCTTTTAAATCTTTCTAGGCCGCTCACTGTGCTTTGTACTTGGCGTGTCGAGTACTTTTGCCCGTGTTCCCATTTTTCAATTTCACCTCCCCCCCCCCTCCTCTCCGTTTCTTCCCTCTCACTCACTGACAAACACACACTAACCATTAGATTTTTAAAGTTTCCTAGCATCACACTTAAGCAACGTCCGCCCTGTTTTTCGTCGCAATCTTTTTCACCTAGTTCTCAGGCACCACCACCACCACCACCACCACCCTTTATTTTTCGCTACCGAAAATGAAGAAGTTCCTCATGGATGTCAAGAGCGCCGTCGGCACGGCCCCCAAGACGGAGGACAAGGAGTTCGATGAGAAGAACAAGGAGATGAAGGAGATCAACGATGCCCTGCGCGAGTTTCACTCCGCCGTCGACCGCATGAAGACGTCCTTCAACAGCGTCGTCACCGCGATGGAGTCGGTGCACAAGGCTATGGGCAAGATGACGGCCGCCGACGACGCCAGCGCGGACCTCAAGAAGGTCACCACCGACTTCGAGGCCTCCGTCAAGAAGATCAAGGACACCCTCATCCCCGACTACAAGAAGGCCCTCGAGGATGAGAAGCTCAAGGACCTCAACAAGCTCGGGGAGGAGTGCAAGAAGCTGTCGGAGAAGCGTGAGAAGGTGCGCGCCGAGTACGACACGTACCGCGAGCAGGTGGAGAAGGACGAGAAGAAGAAGGACAAGCATCTTGCGGAAACCACCGCGCGCCGCGACGAGCTGCAGAAGGAGTTCGAGGCTGCCAACAAGGAGTTTAAGGAGAAGGCGACTGAGCTCGACGGCAAGAAGAAGCAGCAATACCTGGTGTGCATGACCACCTTCCTCGACGCCACCTCCACCTTCCTCACCAGCTTCAACAACGAGATCACTACAGTGAACAAGACTGCGAAGAGCGCCAAGGCGTGATAAGGTCTTCTCCGTTATCGTGATTTGCTATTTCTTTGTTTATTTTTATTATTATTATTATTGAACTGGCTCTGTTTAACCGCACCATTGTGTTGCTTCTACCGTTCTCCTATTTTTTTTTTTTTATTATCCCTTCCTCCCTTTCTTTTTTTCGTTCATTTTTTTTTTTTTTTTAAGTAAATGATCTTACACTCTTTTTTTTTTTCTTTTCTAAAGAAACATTATTCATTGTGCTTTTTTTTTCCCCTCCTCTCAATTTCTTTTTTGTTTTTGCGCTCTCCTTCATATTTATTTTCCTCTTGGCTTAGATCGAGTTATCTGAAAAAAAAGAAAAAATGGAAAGTAAATCCTTTTAAATCTTGTTAAAATGTGCTTTTGCACTACGTTTTACTTTTCCTGTTGAAAAGTAGCAACGTTTCCGGTAATTTTTTTTTTTTTTTTACTGAGTCTCGCTTTGAATGCTTCTCCACTTCGCGTTCTCCTTTTCCCCGCTTGCATCCTCTGGTTTATGCAATGTGTTGACTGGGTGTAGTGCCCGAGGCGACAGAACCGGCAGGTGAGACCAGAGCGGGGAAAACAACCCAAACGCGTCAGTGGAAAGGAAATAACGCAAAATTTGAAGAGTCATGAAGAGTACAAGTGAGGGCGCATGGTACACCCCTTTACGTGACGTTTTCTGTGTATTAGTTTTCTTCACAGAGTATCTTTTTTCGTGCACTGCCGAACTACTTGTCGTGCCAACGACAAGAAAACCACCCCAGAACAGAGATATCCGACCTCACACGGCGGGAAGAAAATAGACACAGTCCAAGACGACCACGAAAACAGGGAAAATACGCAATGTTAACTCATATACATTTCAAGGCTTTATGCGCGCTTCTTCACCTGTTTCGCTCTCTGTTTCTCTTCTTTTTCTATAGTTCGCACTCTGTCTTTGCGGCTTGAAAAACCTATAATTGTTATTTCCAGTTCTTCTGTATATTCCTTCGGGGATATTGCCGATGATTAATGCGTGACTCCTCCGACTGTTGTGCTTTGTCCGGGTTCTCTTACTGATTAGGCTACAGTTGACGGCTCCGCGGCTACTTATGTCTGCCTTATCAACGTTTATGTATATATATATATATATATATATATATATATGTTCTGTCTCCAGTCACCATGCTTGACCTGCGCGCTGACGACACCACCGACTTGATCTGTCCACATTCACTTGTGTGGCCATCACCAATCTCTCTTTCTCTCCCTTCTGCTTATCTCGTGTCTTGGGAAAAGAAATCACGAAAAAAATAAATAAATAAACATACTGATACGCGTCATAGGTGTCGTTCTAGCTGTGATTTTCCGTAGCTCATCATTCAGTCTACTTTTTTTTTCTTCTGCGCAGATACTTCACGTCACGCGCCTGCTCTTGTGAACAGAAATACCTCCCCCCTCCTGCTGTTCCCACTACCATGAACTCTGGTATGATGAATAAGCTGAAGGCGCAGCTCAAGACGGCGCCGTCCACCCATGACGAGGACTACGACTTGAAGAAGCAGTCCCTCAAGGATCTGGGGAACGCGGTGCGCTCGTACAAGTCCTCCATGGAGAAGATCCTCAGCGCCACCAAGACCCTCGTCGAGTCGCTGGTCAATATCCAGAAGTCGCTTAACGGCATCACCGACGACTCGGAGACCCCCGAGGATGTGCGGGACGTCGCGCTCGCGTACACCGCCTCGACCAACCGCATCAGCTCCGACTTCTTTGTGGAGTACAAGCAGCGCATGGACGCGAGCGTCCTGTCGGCGGTCGAGCAGATCAAGCGCGAGCACCACGAGTGCTCCAAGCTGGAGAAGGAGCGCAACCGGATCATGAACGAGTACGATGTTTACCGCAACATTGTCGCCAAGAAGGAGGCCGAGTACCAGAAGAAGAGCAAGGACCTCGCGCAGTCCAAGAGCTACAGCTCCGACGTCGCCAAGCGCGACGAGCTCTACGCCAAGTTCGAGGAGGCCGACCGCGTGTTCAAGGACTCACACACGTACCTGATGCAGAGCAAGGTCGCCACCACCTCTACGTGCCTCAAGGACTTCATGACGTGCTCCTACAACTTTGCGGAGGGGCTTGCCCGGGAGTTCGAGGGCCTTGCCAGCGCCGCTACCCGTTCTGCTGAGACATTTCAGGCGGCGAATGCCGTGCGACAGGAAGTGAGTCTTTCTGGTGCCTGACAACATCGGCCTGACCAGTTTTTTTTTTTTTTTTTTTGGGTCTACTGTTCCTGACTGTTTTGCGAATTTACGTTTTGCTATTCAAGGTTGCTTTATTTATTTATTATTATTATTATTATTATTGTTTTGCCACATTGTGCTTCCTGCCGTCTTTACTGTTTTGCGGAAAACTTTTGGAAACGTCTCTCTCTCTCTCTCTCTCTCTTTTTTTTTTTTGCTGATTGCTCTCATTATTTCATGCCTTATCGCATTGTTTCTTGCTCATTTAACGTTGTTCCGCTCCTCTATCCCCGTATCTCCTTAATGCCTCAAGCGCAAAACCTGTATCCTCTCATTATGTTTTTCCATCCCTTTATTTTTTATTTATTTTTATTTTTTTGTGTGTTGCTTTCTTGCGTGATTCCCTATCCCTTTTGCTGAGCTGTCTCCTTCTGCATGAACAAATCGATGGCCTGCCAGAGATGCGAAGTCTCAGTGCATGCCAGGTTTTCCCTTTAGCTACAGCAAACATACTAGACGATAACATGATGCGAGAATAAACACTGAACAGCTCAAGCCAGTAGTGCTTCGGAAGAAGACATCACAACGTGATTGTGACTCGGTACGTGGCGTTGTCCGTCTTCCCCATCTCTCTTTATGAATTTGTGTCTGCTATATGTTTTCTTATCTCTTCTTAGTCTGCTGAACTTGACGGGTTACTTCTCGCTCTCTCTCTCTCTCTTTCTTGCTTCTCGTTATCACCCGTCTCGCGTATCTGCTAAATTTCGCTCTGCTTCGATAGGCTCCAACATCGTCACTGATATTTAGTTTTCATTTATTTTTGTTTCACTTGCGTCCTCTTACGGCTGGCTTCGAAGTGGTAGCCTAGTAATAACTTGTACAAAGGCGGGGTGAAGCACTAGCGACAACAACAGGAGAAAATGATGGGACACGACCCTTTCGACGACTCGGTGCGTGAGCTGCAGGCGGTCATTGTGTCGGCCAAGGGGGTTCGGGAGAAGATCTCCAAGTCGGGCGCCGTCAGCGCGGAGCAGATTGCGGAGCTGGGCTCTCTCTGTGACGAGGCCGACGAGCTCGTGGAGCTGCTCCGGACGACGCTCTCGGTGATCGAGAGCAAGGGCGGCCGCGTGCAGGGGAAGGTGTTCTCGGCGAACGAGGTGGTGGAGCGCCAGGGCACGCTGCGGCAGCTGCAGGGCGACGCGGCCGATCTGCGCGAGATGCACCGCACCCTCACCGCGCAGCAGACGCGCCTGAGGCAGCAGGTGGCGCAGCAGCAGGCGGCGGGCGGCCAGGGCAAGCTCACGGACGAGTACGTGCTGATGCAGGAGACGCAGCAGCGCGAGGAGACGGCGCAGCAGGACGAGGCGTTGGACCGCCTCACCTTCGGTCTGCGCGAGCTGCGCGAAACGGGCATCAACATCCACGACGAGCTCGACCGGCAGGAGGTGCTGCTGGACGAGGTGGACCGCGACATCTCCGGCGTCCAGGTGCGTCTGCGCTCCGCCAACGAGAAGGTGAATAAGCTGCTGGAGAGCATGTCGGACAAGGGTAAAATATGCACGATCATTATTCTCATCCTCGTCCTAGTGTTCCTTTGCTTTCTTGTTTTCTAGTTGCTGTGCCGCTGCCGCCCTCTCATTTTCCCTCCACTTCCCCGACCCGTCCTTCCTCTGTGCATTTCGTGGCCTCTCTCTTTATCTTTCTTCCCCCCTTTCCTTTATCTGCTTCTGCATTCTCTTCTGTGCTCTCCGTATCTCTGTCGTACTGCGACTGCCATCCGTATTTTCTTTTCTTCACCCCCCTTTCTTTTTGTCACCCTTTCACTCTCGTTGCTGTTTGCCAATACCGTTTTTTCTCCCCTGTAACAGAGAGCTTTGCCAATTCGTGGGGGAGCGTCAATATATATGTGCTGCCAAAATGAATATATTTTTTTTCCTTCTGCTTGAATGTTCGATGCGTTTCTCGAGTCATACATCCATCCATCCTGGAAACTCGACTTGAAAAGGCGTGTACGCAAAGTAACCGCTCAAAACCTGGACAGCGAGTTGACCATTTCTGACGTTCTCGCTCTGGAAACCTTACTCGTTGTACCCTGACTTCTGATGTTGCCTGCCCCTATCACTCTTCACAAACCTTTCAATCTGCTGCAGAGCCACTCCCAGACGACTCATTGCCGTGACCTATGTAGAAAGGAAAGAAAAGGCAATCAGACGAAGAGACATATATAGCCAAACTAACAACATCAAAACGCATAAAAAAAAGCTGACGAAAGAAAAGAATAGACTCACACACACTCATATATATAGATCGCTTTGTCACATACCTCTTGCTGATTGTTACGCGAGACTTATCATCTACCAAGAAGCAACCACTGTCACAACCTCACTTCGAGGACGAGCACGAAGAAAAGCGTAAAAGACGTCATCATCGTAAGAAGTGCATAGAGAGCGAAATGAGCAAAACAACAGTGCTGGCGGCGAACTTGCGGCGCTCATCTAAAGAGATGAAAGAGTGCGTGCTGTTCCTGCTCCATGCGCTGCTGCGCTCTAGCGGCTGTCCCTTGGGCGTGGAGGCGGCCATCTCGGTGGTGCAATTTCTGTTGCCGGGCCTCGCGCAGCGCTTCCTGCTCGCGCTGGGCATCAACGGGACGCTGCTGCGGTCGCCCGACTGCGGCCACACTTGGCGGGTGCTGTACCCTCCCGCGGCGCGCGCGGCCAGCGAGGCGACGGCTGCCGCCGCCACAACAGCGCCAGGCGCGACAACCAGACGGCTCGCAGACGTCCTCGCCCCGCGCGCGGAGGAGGGCCGCGCGTCCGGGCAAGACGACGAGTCGGAGAAAATGACCATGGTTGCTGCTCTGGAGAACGTCGTTTTCCTTGCTTCACCGCGCGGCAAGATTGCGGTATCAACGGACAAGGGCGTCACCTTCAGCGTCTTCTTCATCAGCCTCAGCGACGCCAGCGGTGGCGACGCCGGAGACATCAGCAGAGTCGCTGTTCTCACCCCTGGTGTGCTGCTGCTCGCCTCTGCCCACGCCGTGCACAGACTGGACATCACGCAGGAGAGCGGTCAGCTGGGCCTGTCTGGGGTGGCGCTGGCGTCGGGCGGCACCCAGGTGGTGCTGCGGACGCGGCAGCCGGTGACGATGCTCAAGGCGACGTGGGCCTCCTCCGCCTGCCGCCTGCTTCTCGTCAGCGAGCACAACACGCTGCACATCTCCGCCGACCTCGGCGAGACGTTCCTGCTCGTGCGGCACCACCTCGGCGTGCTGCGCGACGCTGTGGTGCCCGCCAGTGTGCGCCGCAGCATACGACCGCCGCTGGACGAGACCTCGCGCACCGTGCGTGCCGTGCTAGCGAGCGGCGGTGGCGACGAGGCGGACGGCGCGGCGGCGGCCGGGGCGGCGGGGGGTCCGGCGAAGGGCACTGCGGACGCCTCTGGCTACGAGTACGCGTTCGGCTACACCGTCGACGGCGGGTCGGCCCCAGACCTTGCGCGCCTGGTGGCGTCGCTGACGCCCGTGACCGTGGAGCAGCCCGTGTCTGGCGGCAAGCAGGTGTGCCGGTACCTGGACCTCCTCGTCGCCGGCGTGGGCTCACAGGTGCTGCAGTACGACTACACGTGCATGATGCGCTGCGCCATCGTGCACCCGGCGGACACGGCCGATGCCGCCGGTGGGGCGTTTGGTGTCTTCCAGATTGCGCAGCCGCCCAGCTTCATCCCCTTCACGCGCTCGGCGCCGCATGAGGCGCTCACGTGCGAGGTGGCCGTCTCCTACGGGGGGAAACCGCGGTACGTGCGCGGAAACTCCGCCGGTGTCAGCTTCTCGGATGACGGCACGAAGTGGTCGACTCCCAAGAAGGCACATCCCGTGTGCTTTTTCCACTCGGGCATCCTGGACATCGTTTCTTGCAGCCAGCGCAACGTTGTGACAGTTTTTGGAGCGAGCATCCGCAACACAGCTATACCGTCGTCTCTTCGCATTCCTGCTCTCGCCGCTGCTGTTGTGTTCTGAGTGTTCATTCAACTGCACGTCGTCTTTTTTTTTCTTCCCTCAAACACACTCAAAAAATAAACCAAAAACGATAATAGTAATAACTACAATAACATGAGTCTTTGGAGATCACTCTACTGCTTTGGCATATGCGAACATACTCAATGCGAATCTTCTCCAGAATACTTATATTATTGGCTTTCCAGGTCAAGTCTGTGTTTCTCTCTCTCGCTCCAGACGGAGAAAAATGCCCCCTCCCCCTTCCCCCACGTCCGTTTACTCTTTCTTCTTTTTTTTTTCACTATTCCGCCATTCATAATACAGAAGCACCCACCGCACATTTAGATTTCCTGAAACTTTCTTTTTTCTCCACCTCCCTCGAAGTACGAATAAACTGCGCGACCTGTTTCTCTTGTTTCGTTTCCGCCCCTCCCCCAACACAGATAGATAGATAGATAATGGGACAAAGTTGCGGCAAAAGCGGTGATGTCGTGGATGGCAAGGCGCCGTCCAAGGAGAACAGAGGGAAGGGCGGGAAAAAGCAAAAACGCAGCGCGCTGGAAGATACCGAAAACGATCACAAGGCTCCCAAGAAAACGGAGAAGGAGGCGGAGGGGTATGGCCAGCACGTTACCGCGCCAAAAGCCCACATACATAGTCATAGCAACAGTCACGGCCACGACAGCGATAACGGTTTCAAGTTTGTGGGGCAGATCGAGTCACTGCAGCATCAAATGACCCCGACGGTGGCGGTGGTGTCCGGCGACCACCTGCACAGCGAGTTCCGGCAGTTCTCTGCCGCCTTTCCCGTTGGGGCCGCCTGCCTCTCGGTGGTGTCGTGCCGCGCGGCGAACATGGCCCGACACGTGCTGGCCGGCGGCGAGAACCGCAGCGTCGCGCTCATCAACTACGAGACGGGGCACGTGCTCCGGCGCTGGGTCAACGCCCACGACGGCGACGTGAACCGCATCACGCGTCCGTTACCGGACGGCACCTTCGCCACCGCCGGACGCGACCGCGCGGTGAAGGTGTGGTCGCTGCACGGGGAGGGGCCGGTGGCGGAGCTGCGCGGACACGCGCTGAACGTGTCCGCCGTCGACGTGCACCCCGACGGCGAGCTGGTGGTGAGCGGCAGCAAGGACAACACGGTGCGGCTCTGGGACGTGGCGCAGCAGATGGAGCTCTACTGCGGCGACGTGAAGCTGAACATCGTCCACTTTGTGCGCTTCATGCCCGCGCTCAGCTGCGTCGCGCAGGGCGGTGAGGACCGCACGCTGCGGCTGTGGGATGTGCGCGGCGCCGGCGCCGGCATGACGCTCGAGCTGTCCAACACCTTCGAAGGAATGGACTACTACCCCGTGAGCGCCGACGCGCCGGCCGACCGCGGCCACACGCTGCTGACGGGGCACAACGGCGTCAACGGGCACGGCTCGTACATCTCCGAGTGGGACCTGCGCGTGGGCAAGTGCGTGCACACTTACACGGGGCACGCGGGCACCGTGAGCAGCGTCGTCGCAGAGCCCGCCGGCTGCTTCTTCAGCGCCAGCGACGACGGCTCCATCGCCAGCTGGCGGCTCGAGGACGCGGAGGGCGACGAGACGGTCGTCATGGCCAAGTCGCGCAACTTCCGCGTGCTCGAGGGGCGCATCACCGGCATGGACCACGACGACGGCGATCTCATCACTTCCCTCAGCAACGGCTGCCTCATTGTCTTCCGCCCGCAGCAGAACGGCGGGCTCCCCTCTGACCGCTACCGCTACATCGGGGTCATGCAGAACAGCAACTAGACGAGTGCCGACTCTTCCTCCGCTCCCTCTCCCCCTTCTGTTCTCGGGTTCTGGATGTGGTCATAAAGGCGCCGCAAAAAAAAAAAAAAAAAACTAACAACTAAAATTAATAGTAAAACCAACAACTTCAAAACGTTAGAACTGTAATAATTGTTTGCGGGAGCTTTTCTACGCGGCGAACACACTGTGGTTCTTTTTGGCCATGATCAAAGGGACCACAGTATCTTCGTTTTCTCGCTCTCGTTTCTATGTTTTCTCTCCGCACTCCCTCCCTCTCTTACTCACACACCACACCACACCATCCTTCTTTTTTCCCTTTTTTGTTTTTGTGTTGTCCTCCCTCTCTCTGCTTGTATTTTTATTCTTTTATATTTCCACCCTTGATTTACGTGTTGATACGAGCTTAACCGAACGCATTTCGCTTCATTTTTTTTTCTTTGTTGTTTTTTCAAGTAGAGTCGTTATTTTGCAGTTGTTGCCCCGTATCTCTTTGCTCTTTGCTCTTAGCCACAGTGCACATCTTTTTATTTCTTTTTTTAAAACTCTTTCTGTCGTTTCATGTGAGTGCGATGAAGTGGTACGGAAAGGTACCAACCTGAATCTTTGTACGAAGCTCGCTGTGTCGCTTCCTGCAATTATTCATTCGCTGAACTCGCTTGTTTGTGAGTGACTATTAATTCTTTTTTCCAATTTGCTCTTCCACTGCCATTGTACCATATTATTTTATTTTATTTCATCTTTTTATTATTATTTCTTTTTGTTTCCCTTCGCCTGCATGTTGCGTATTGTGTGGGTGATCTCTGAAGGAAAATATTCAAAAGCAATGCCAACACACAAACTCACACACAAAACAGTAGTACACCACATTACGAAACCGCAAAAGCTGCAGCTTCCTTACACACTGAATACATGACGCTTTTCCCCCTGATTGCTTTTTTTTCTTTCTTCAGATGACATCTGTCGAGCATGACAACACTCACTTTCGCTGTCGTAAACCAATCTGTGCCCTCCCTCCTCCCTCCTCCTCTCCCTTTCACACTCTCCTCCTCTCCTCTTTATCAACTTGTGCAAAAATTTGGTCTTCTTGCCGCTCTCCTCTAGGTCTCCTAAATATATATATTTCTTTGTTTGCAGGTTACACATACGCGTGATACTGTGCCGCTACTGCGGCCATCAAACAACCCCCTCCCTCCCGCCCTTTCTTGCTCCCCTCTTTTGACAAACTCAACATGCAGAAGGAGGATTCGCAGCGGTCTGCAATATCGGCAGCGCCGCTGTCGGCGGCGGAGCGCGTCGTCGCGCTGCACGATGAGCTGGAGCGCAACATGGCGACGTTTGTGGCCCTCTCGCGCACCACCGGCGGCCCCAGCGCTGTGGATGCCGCGGAGGCGCTGCAGGGGGCGGCGGACAGCGTCGCGCGCGCGGCGTCACAGTGCCTGCGCGTTTTCAGTGCCGCCCGTCGGGCTCCGAAACACTGCGGTCTGACGACGGTAATGGTGCTGTACGGTGACGGCGTCCCGTCGGCCGGCGAGCGGGTCGACAAGTTCGTGGGCTGCGTGCGCGCGACACTGGGGGGGCTGCTGCCCCCGGCCGTCGCCCTCGCCGCCACGCGCTGCCTGCAGCGACACGACGCAGCCGCCGCGGCGCCCTTCGCGCACGCGCAGGTGTGCGCCTACGCGGCGGCCCCCGGCGTCGGCGAGCACAACGCCGCCGCGCGCGCTCTGTTGGGCGACGGTGCGGCGGTGCGGCGCGCGGTGCTGGCGCTGCTGTGGCTCGAGGCGGAGTGCGCGGCGCCTGGCAGCGACGTCATCGGCTCCTATGATGGCACGATACTGGCGCAGGTGGCCAGCAGCGACCAGCTGGCCGCGGTCGCCTCACACCAGCGTGCCTGCGCTGCTGAGGCAGAGGAGCGGCAGCGGCGGCTGCGGGTGCGAGCGGAGCGTCGCGCCACACAGCACCAACAGCAGCAGCAGACGCAGACGCAGAACAGCGCCGCGAATCAGGGCGGCGCGGACGACAACAATCTTGCCACGGGCGCCGCGCCCTCGTCGCTCACTGGTGCAGGCGCTGCGGAGCGCGCGGGAAGTGTGGGGCAGCCGCAGCGCTCGGTGTCGTTTCTCTCTGCGCGTGTACGCAGCTACGTTGTCCGCGCGGTGATCGCCGCACTCATCGGCGCCCTCTGCCGCTTCCTCATTTCAAAAGTACTCAGTGGTTCCCTGATGCGCAGCGCACCGCAGAACAGGCGCCGCGTTCTGACCCTTTGATTTCTCTCTGTGGGTTCGTCTCTTGACTGCTCCCTTCGTTCTCTTCTTCGCATCTCCTGACTGCTGCTCTGCCGTTTCCTACGACCCGCGAACGCTGGTCGTCTTCTTTTCAAAACTCTATTTTTTTTCAAACCTGCTTCATATCGTGGTCATCACTGAAAACGCCAGGAGGTATTCGGGAAGGGA
The DNA here is from genome assembly GCA_030347455.1 of Kentomonas sorsogonicus. Taxonomy (NCBI): domain Eukaryota; phylum Euglenozoa; class Kinetoplastea; order Trypanosomatida; family Trypanosomatidae; genus Kentomonas; species Kentomonas sorsogonicus. Next base: position 115,825 of record JAQOSZ010000144.1, on the reverse strand, counting down.
AAAAAAAGGGAAATAAAACAAGTCAAAAAGGAAAAGAAAAGCCACCCCTGTTAACGGGGAACCTTCGCAAAGCGTGCCTCTCGCTAGGCAGAAGAGAGAGAGAGAGGGAGAGTACTGTTGGTATGATGTTAGTTCACTTTCTCTTTCACTATTTCCTTTACCCTATTTCCTTCGTTCTCAATGTTACTCATGTCGTTGGCTATTGGGTCAAAACAGAAGCAATACTACTAGAACCATTCATAGAGATTTATATCCCACTTTCAGCTAGTACTTCTTTTTTCTTTGCCAAGCTTCCAACTTCTTTTTTGGAGAGCTTCATTCGCATTGTAATTATCGTCTCTAGACACTTATCCCCCCCTTTTTATTTCCTGGATAAGAAAATATCGCTATTTTTACCAGCTTGTTTTTTTTATTCGCTTTTTCTGTAGCAAGGTAATTTTTGTTTTGCTACTTCTCCAGACGTGGCATAGCTGACCACAAGTATTATCAACCTCGACGTTTCTTCATTTCATCCTGCCAGCCATGATCTTCGAAGACAAGTACAAGGCGCTCCTTATCTTCCTCGTCTTCACGATGAACAACGGGTTCGCGTGGCTCATGTTCGACCCCGTTGCCGGATGGCTGGAGGAAAACGTCAAGGGGCTTGGTCGCACTCAGCTGGAGCTGCTGTCGTCGTGGCAGCCGATCGTCTTTCTGGCCATGTGCATTCCTGCCATGCGCATCGTGACGCGCTACGACGGTCTGCGCACCGCCGTGCGTCTCGGCGCGACCTGCGAGATCGTCGGGGCGTGCCTCAAGGGCATCGGCGCCCTCTCGCGCAAGTCGTCGGCCGGCCTCTTTTTCCTCAACGTCGGCCAGATCTTCAGCGGCATCGGCTCCCCCGTCGCCACCGGCTCCGTGTCGGCGCTCTCCGCGACGTGGTTCGAGCCAGAGGAGCGCACGCGCGCGACGGCCGCGGCGGTGCTCTTCAACACGCTGGGCAACGCCCTCTGCTACCTCGTCATCCCGACCATGACGCACAAGCTCGGCTTCGCGTCGGTGACGACGTACGAGATCGTCATGGGCGCCATCGCGGTGTCCGCCGTGTGGCTCTTCATGCCGCAGGAGGTCGAGAAGGCCGACGACGAGGATGCCTCCGGCGAGCCCAAACAGCCGGTGCTGGACGCTAACGGCGAGGAGGTGCACAAGGAGCACGCGCCGCTGCTGCAGCAGATCACGCAGTTCCTCAAGATCAAGTCGTGTGTGTGCCTCATCTGCGTGTACGCGTGGCTCTGCGGCGGCTTCGCGGCCTGGGTGTCGCTCTTCGCGGCCACGTACAACAAGTTCTACGACGAGGGCTTCATCGGCATCATGTCCTTCTTCGCCATGATCTCGTACGTGGTGGGCGGCGTCGTGTCGTCGGTGCTGGTCGACATGTACTTCCCCCGTCAGATGAAGTACGTCGTCTTCTTTTGCATTACCATGACGACGGTAAGCAACCTCATCTTCATCGCGTGCACCCCCAACGACAAGGGGTACTGCCTGTGGAACCTGGGAAAGGGCTTTATTGTCTTTTCGACCGCGCTCTGCGGCTGGTGGAACGGCGCCGCGGCGCCGCTCTTCTTTGAGCTGGTGGCCGAGATCTCGTACCCGGTCGAGGAGGGCGTCAGCGGCACCTGTACCTCTATTATGGAGAACCTCGGCGCGCTCCTCTTCTACCAGATCATCTCGCGCTTCTTCCAGGGGCAGTCGATGAGCGTCGCCTACTCGTTCGGCATGACGGTCGCCGTCGCCCTCACCGCCGCCGTCAAGCAGCGCTACAACCGCACCTACCACGTCTACATGCAGGAGCAGCAGGACGCCGAGATCGATGAGTAGAGACCTAGCGAAGAGCTGTGGCGGCGCGGCCGTGCAAAAAAGAGGGTGGAGAGGCAACCGGCGACATGTTAGTGAGGACCATCCATTTTTGTGCAGCCGAGAACTTGCCACTCCGCTAAGGTTAACTTTATACACCTATCAATTCGTTCCTCTTTGTGCCTCCATTCTTTTGCTCGACCATCTTTAAAAAAAAATAATAGTAATAATAAACAAACATACAATAAAATTCATATTCACTTCTGTTTCACCGTTCGCTGCCAACTCTCTCTCCCCCTCCCCCTTTCTATCTCTTTCTATCTCTTTCTTTTTTTTTCCCCTACTAGCTGTTAACACCAATCAAAAGAGCATAGTAAATGCAGTGATGAATGAACAGACGCCCCTTGTTACTCAGCAATACATCACACAGGACGAGAGCCCATCATAAGTGCTTCATTTCTGGTGGTACCCTTGACTTTTTATTTTTTTGCTTTCATTTTATTATAATATAGTTATATAATTGAGATACTGTTTCTGACGTGCTGGGTGAGGGGTGGTTTGAAGATACTATGCTTATGCTCTTCTTTTCTGTTGTTTACCCAGTCACGAGTGCTTAAACACAGTGGTCTGGAGAGACAGCGTGACCACTTCCTACTCCATTATGTTCATTTTGCTGACCCTCGCTTTACAAGCCAAATACTATTGCGCCAGGATGGGCGTTGCTCTGCTCACACGCATGCTTCGCATTCCATCGCACCTTACCTAAAACTTTTGCTATACACACATTTGATGCAAAAAAAAAAAAAGACGAGCGCTAAAAAAAGAAAAACACCCATGATGACGTTTTCTGACACTGATTTCGTTTCTGGTCTTGACCTCCTTGTAAGTCAAACTTTGCGATTATACTTCTGTGCGCGCCATTTCACTGTTTGAGGGCAATGACCCACTCACCACCATGTATCCTATCCACTTTTATAACAGTGATCAGACACCGCTTGCTACTCAAGACGCACTCACACGTACCACCCTTCCCCCACCCCCCTCTCCGTTATCACATTCCCACCTTCCCGTGGTGAACTTGCACAGTAGTTGAATTCAATTGCGCAAAAAAAAAAAAGGCAAGAAGCAACAACCAGTTTTCAAAAGACCCCCCCCCTCTCCCTCCTAGATATCATCATTTATACTCTTTAGATTACACCTTTGCAACCTGTCAAATGCCATTCAAACATCAGAGGCTGAAGAATGCGCGGCCGCGTATTCAAATGTTGGTCATGTTCTTTTACACATGGTCGCTGCTAGCCGATTTACTGACGTTCATTATTGTTCTCTCAAACACGGACTACTATCGGGGCCAGCCCAGAGTGCTGAAGGTCTTCATGGTGTTCATCATTGTCGGCTTCGTGGTTTTTCCTCTCGTGTGTTCTCCCCTGTTCTACTGGTCGTATGCCTACGCCGACGAGCTCTCCCCCAGCACTCGCGCGTACCTGACCAAGATACCGATCGTCATCCACTTTACGTGTTATCTGCTGCCGATGACGTGGATCCACATCTACATCGTCTCCTCCTACGGCATTCTGCAGTTCGTTGCCGGCGTCGCCTTCGTGGACGACGTCATCGGCTTTGCCATTGGGTTCTTCGTGACGTGGCACACCTACACATGGAAGGCCAGCAAGGTGCTCCAGATCCACTACGGCGCGGCCGCCCCCAGCGAGAATACCGTGGCTGCCTCGGTCGTTGCCGCGGCCCGCAAAGGTCGGCGCATCTGATACGTTGCTGCACCCGAATCTCTGCTGTCGCTGGTTTATGTAGCGGCGCGCAAAGGAATTACATTTGTTTCCATCCCTCTCTCTTCCTCTCCCTCCACTCTCACTCTCTTACCCTTGCCTCACTGCTTCTAGATTTATTTACACCTATGTTTGCTGAACAATACAAAAGACCAACAACTTACATACCAGCGTACACACGCATGCTTGTCATGTGCTTACTCCTGTAATTATCGTGTTTGCAAACTCGTTTTGCAACTCTCGTGCTCGATCTGTGTCTACTTCTGCCACCTCTATAGCTCCACATTCACATTCATATTCACTTTTTTTTTTTTTTGCTCGTGGGATCACGTTGTTGCTCTAATGCCTCTCCGATAACATTCCTCTCTTTGCTTGTGTTTGTTCGTCCCTCTCAGAATTCCATAGGGGAATACAACAGAAGCAGTCCCACTAGTAGACAATACGCACCCGGTAGCGCACCCGCTCGCAGACCGATGCTCCGCAGCAGCTTCGCGTGTCTGGCGAAGCCAGGCTGCGAGGAGATCCAGCGCAAGGGTCGCCGGGTTGTGCTGAAGGCGCAGGAACACTACGCGCAACACCGCATGCAGGTGTGGCACATGCGCTTCAAGGAGATGGGCCCCGCCGACTCGCGCGTGTGGGTCGCGCTCGGCGGCAAGATGCGCCGTCGCCGCATCGGCCGCCAGATCGACGTCAAGGACCAGCGCTACTACTGGAGGCCGATTGAGCCGCAGTACCAGCGCCTCTACATGTCGCGCCTGCGCCAACACGACCACAGCAACCCACACGCCCCGCCGATGCGCCTGCGGCCCACCAACACCGACATCGGCCGCGTCACCAGCACTCCCGAGTGGGAGCGCGCCACGTACCGCAAGTACAACGTTGGACAGGCGCCGCCCAAGAAGCTGGACTTCGAGTTCCGCGTCTTCTAACCCGCACAGAGACACACCTTTTACAGGAACGCACATCTTACGACCCTGCGCTGCGGCTGTCGATTGCCGTTTTTCTTCACTGCAATACTGTCAAAAAAAAAAAAAGAAGGAAGACAGTAACAAAATATTTGATACTCTATGTCTGTCTCGTTTGTCTGTTATGCTCCTTGCTTACTTTGTCGGTGCGCACCATTTCCTTGTCACGGAGGGCTTTTCAGCTTCTTAATGTGTAGGTGCGAATCGCCTGATTTATCGTGAGACACATATGCCTTTAAAAGAAAATAGTAGAAGAAAAATTTGTTATACTCCTTCGTGTATGTGCATCCGCACGTTTTCTTGACCTTTATGCCATCGCGTCCCCCGTCCGTTCCTCCCCCCCCCCCCCCACTCCTCTCCTTTGCCTATTACGAAATGGCTGCCTTGCAAACGTTGGCGCCCCTGAACTTGCATCTCACGCAATCGTAGCAGCACAACCGCAGAGAGTAATAGAGCAAAGAAAAAAAAAAAAAAACTAAAGCAGCAAGGATGGAAGTGGATGCCAATGCGGCTAAGCACATGCAGCGAGTGCAGGAGGAGGCGCGTGTGTTTCAGTCGAGCATCGACCGGCGCACCCTCACGTCGACGGTGCTCATGCAGCCATCCTTTTACATGGGCTGCTTCAGCATGGGCATCATGATGCTCACGCAGAAGATCCCGGAGGAATTCCTGCCCGCCAAGTACCTTTCCTTGCGCTACAACGGGCTGCGGGTGTCGACGATCTTGACGCTGCCCTTCTGCGCCATCACCGGGCTCTATCTTGGCGCTGCCAGCATGATTTCGACTGCCCCCTCGCCGGCGGCGGGCACCTGTTCGGTTACGTGCTGAGTGTGGTCACCGGCCTCAGCATGATCTCTCTGCACCGCATCTCGTGGTACTACCCGCTGCTCGGCGTTGTTTACCTCGGCTTCGGCGGCTTCCACCACTACCGCCGGCTGATGGTTTGCACCGACAACGCGCCGCTCTTCTACATGTCCGACTTTACTGACATGCGCAAGGACCGCGCCGAGCGCAAGCAGCGGCAGCGGTCGCAGCGCAGCATCTCCTGAAGGAGAAACAAAAAAGAAGGAAGGAAAAAAAAACAAAACCTGACCTGCAGCACCGACACACGCCCTTTTTCTCCCTTCATATTTAATCACAGAATTCGTGTTCATGCCGCACGCCCATCTTCCTGTGTAAGAGCTACCATCAAGATGAAAAAGAAAACATCAACAACAACACACAGTTGCGTGATTGTGTCGCCGTGTGCATTAGTCTTCCGTATACACGAAGCTCTCATCTATTTGCTACTGTCCTCAACACCTCGGACTATGCTGCTGTGCATTTTTTCCGCCCACTGCTGTAGTCTGAATCGTCACTGGGTAGGAAGGGAACATTCAAGGCGCTGTTGTCTCGTCACATTCCCTCGCCCCCTTTTCTCTCCTCTTTTTCTCTCGTTCATCTACCAGTACAAACAACCCATCACACACACACGCACACACATACACACACACGAGCGCTGCACACACATGAGCAGCGACGCACAGAAGCAGTATCTGACATGCTGCAGAGACGCCAACGTGTCGCCTAGCCCTCCACTACTGCAGTACGTGCAGAGGCTTCCCGGCATCCTCTCCGCCGTGACGTGTGTGGACCTCTCCGGCGTGTCCCCTCTCCTCTGTCGGCGACAACGACATTCTCGTGTTTGTGCGCTTCTTGAGAGCGGCCGGCTGTGGGGCTCTCGCAGACCTGTGCTTCAGTCGTCACTACTTGTCGGCCAAGACACTTGTTGCGGTCGTTGACATGGCGCTCAGTCTCCCGACGCTGCGGTGCCTGCGGTTGCGGGGCTGCGGTCTTGACGACCACTGCCTGTGCGTGCTGGAGGTGCTGGTGGACGCCCACCGCGGGCTGTGCGAACTCGACATTAGCGAAAACGTTAGCATTGACAGCGAGGCGGCGCGCGCGCTACAGTACCGTGTGCACATGCGAGGGCTGCGGCGCGGCCGCACGGACCTGGCGCAGGCGGCGAACGGCCCAGGCGACGACCAGTGCGGTGGGGCTGGCGCTGTTGTGGAGCTGCGCGCCGCCATTGTGCAGCGCTGCGACGAGTCTGGCGAGAAGTTTTGTGATCGCGACTTCCCCCGCGGCAATCATGCGCTCTGGATCGACCCCAACGGCTCTGCGCCCGATGACTTCCCCAAGTACTACACATGGGTGCGCGCCGGCGAGCGCGACGCGGGCGCCACCACCGACGTAAGTCCTCCCGCGGCGCGCACGCGCCTGGGCCACGTCGCCTCCGCCGTCTACGCGCTCTGCGCAAAGTCCAGCTGGCTGCGCGACGTGTTCCTGTGCTACGACGCCCCCCGTGGTTTCGCGCAGGTGATGCTGTGCCCGGGCGACAACAGCGGGTGGCGCGCCGTCACCGTCGACGACTACCTCCCGGTGGACAACCTGGGCGGGCTCTGCTTCAGCCGCCCCGCACGCCCCGATGACCACAGCGTCCTTCTCCCGCTCGTCGAGAAGGCTCTGGCAAAGCTGCACCGCTGCTACGGCGTGCTGCTGCCCGAGGCGGCGCCGAGCACCCGCTGCTCGTGGCTCGACATGACGTGCGACACGCTGGCGGTGCTCACCGCGGGGCGCCCGACGGTGCGCCCCGTGACCGCCTACGCCGACCCCGACGACAGCGGCGACAGGCTGTGGGCGGAGCTGACCGCCGCCACCTCCGCCGCCGCGGCCAACGACCGTCTGGCGGCGGGCCTGCTCCGCGGCGACTCCCCGGGCGCCGGCGAGCGCGCGCACCGCGGCATACTGCCGGACCACCTCTACGGCGTCGCGCGCGCCGTCGTGAGTGGCGGGCAGCGCTTCGTGGAGGTCCTCAACTGGAGCGACGGGGCCGACTCGTGGTGGAGCGGCGCGTGGCGCGTGGGCGGGGCGGGCCTGCCGGTGCGGGCGACGCCGGACGACGCACAGACACAGCAGGACCGTCTCTGCATGACGCTGAAGGAGTTTTCGCACGTCTTCACGGACGTGGTGTTGGTGCAGCGCACGCCGTTTCGCTCGCAGGCACAGTCGACGACGCGGCCGTGGGACTTCGGCGGCGACGACGGCAGCGTGTCAGCGCCCCCCGAGTTCCGGTACGAGCAGTTTCTTCTTCTTGTGGAGTCTGCGGAGGCGCCGGCGGAGGTGACGGTGGCGGTGCAGCAGACCGACGCGCGTCTGTGCATCCCGCGCGAGGCGGGCGGCGCCCCCTCCTACCCGTGCGGCTTCGGCTTCCTCATTGTGGCGGACAACGGCGAGCGCGTGACTGGGGAGGCGGGGCGGGAGGTGGTGTTGCGGGTGCCGCCGCGCCGCGCGCGCGAGAACGCGCAGACGCTGCTTGTCCCGCCGCACACCACCGCGCGCTACGTCGTCGTGCCCTATCCCGACGCCCCGCCCGCCTCCGGCCGCCCGCTGCCCTTCACCGTCGCCGCCTTCTCGACGGACGCGGTGGTGCGGGTGAGCACGGTGCGCGACAGCGCCGTCGCCCGAGCGCTGGGGACGTGGCCAGCGGGGGCCGGGGGGCCGCCGTCGCTGCCGTCGTGGCGCGACAACCCGCAGTACCTCGTGTACCCCAGCGAGACGGGGCGCGTCACCCTCACACTGCGCGCGCTCGACGCCCCGTGCCGCGCCGCCGGCATCGGCCTCACCCTCCACGACGCGGCCTCGCCCTTCAGCTTGCTGCACTTCGACCGCGACCGGCTGGTGGCCAGCACGGTGCCGGGCTCCGAGGCGGCGCTGGCGGTCGAGCTGCGCGGCGTGCCGCAGCGCCGGGGAGTGCCGTACATTGTCGTGCCTTTTGTTGCAGCGGTGACCCCCTCGGTGAGCAGCGACGGCGACGCCTGCGGCACCACCACCACCAGAAGTAGCAACGGTGCGGAAATTGCGGGACGTTTTGTGCTTCAGGTGAGCAGCAGCAGCAAGGTGCGTCTGTGCGAGACGGCGCCGCCGCTCGACTGGCACCGCTACGTGCGCGACGTCGATCTCTCAGCGGCCGTCGGAAACACGGGCGGCGGCCCCGGCTTTGTGTCGTGGCGCTTCAGCCCCCAGCTACTTCTGAGCTTTCCCGCCCGCCGCGAGGGCCGTCTCTTCATTAGCGCGGTCGTCGAGGGGGAGTACGGTGCCGACCGCGGACGCGCCGCCCCCGGTCTTCGACTGATGCGCGCCGACGCCGCCGGCGGCGAGGACTCGCGGCTGCGGCGGCTGGCGGTGCGCGCGGAGGGGGAGGTGCTCGCGGAGGGCGGCGCGGTGCCGATGAGCGCGGGCAGCAGCTGCGGCTACGCCACTGAGCTCGACACGTTTGTGGCGGTGCAGCCGGGGGAGCCGCTCGTTCTGTCGGTGTTCACCGCCGCGCCGCTGCGCGAGGGCCGGGTGCGGGTGCGGCTGTACAGCGCGGCGCCGCTGCGTGTGGAGCCGGTGCGCGAGTGGGCCTACGCTGGTCTCGAGACGGGCAGTTGGGAGCTCGGCCGCAGCGCGGGGGGCTCCCGCGACGACTCGCCCAACTGGATCAACAACCCCTTCTTCGGGCTCCGCCTCAGCGCCCCGCAGACACGCCTCGTCGCCGTGCTGGTGCAATTTCCCCGCGCCGCGCATGAGCGCGTACCAGCGCGCAACGGCACGGAGATCGCCACACGCCCGCCGCCGACGGCGCCGCCAGCCGCCCCCCCTGCGCCGGCCCCTATATGTCTGCGGGTCGCCGAGTACGACGGGCGCCTCAGCGAGGTCCTCGCGTCCGCCACCGCCGCGGCGCGGGAGGTGGTGCTGGAGGCGCGGCTGCCGGGCCCACGCGGCTCAGAGGCCCCACCGCGCACTCTGCTGCTGGTGCCGCACACAGAGGAGGCGCAGCACAACGGCGACTTCAAGATCCTCGTCTTTGCCGACCAACCGTTCGAGCTATTCAAAGTGGCCACGGACAGACTGTCGTACGTGTGATGCTGGCTCGTCTCTGGTGCGTCCCCCGAACTCTTCGCAGCCGTTCTTTTTTCTGTTTTCTTCTTCTTTTGTCTTTTGTGTGAGTCTTCACCCGTCATGTACATTACTCTGGTGTGCTTGTGGTGACTGCAACTGCAGACCACCACCGCATGTGCCGCACCCTTGTGCCGCCCGCTTCGTCTCTACTGCTCCACAAACGCAGACGGGGTTGTAATCAACACGGAAGCAAACTAAAAGGAGGAAGTATACTGAATATGTATTAGTGACGTGCTGCCATTCGAAAAAAAAAAAAAGACCTTTCCGCACCGCTGTGCGTTGATTGAATCTCTGTTTCTCTCTTCCGAACTCTTACTCGTATGCTGTCTCTGAGTGGTTGCCCTTCTTTTGAGTTCTATTAGCGTTTTCTCTCCTCTACTCTCATGTTTACTCTCTCCTTCGTCCGTACTGTATTCTTCATCTCGCAATGATTCAAAGCAGTGAATTTGCCCCCCACCCTTTCCCAAAGAAAGAGAGGAAGAACACACACACACACACACACATACACACACCAACTCATTATAGACCGTTATACACAGTGTAGGGGCTCCCTAATTGTGTTCACTGCTCTTCTTTACACCAGTTCATAGACCTTCATATTTCGTCCCCCCCCCCTCCCCCTTTTCTTCCCCACTGTCTGCTCCTCCAAACACATCATGCTGCGCCGCTGCCTGTGCCGCCTGGAGAAGTTGGTGATTGTGGAGTCACCCAACAAGGTCATCAAGATCGAGGGGCTTCTGAGCAACGCTAGTGTCATCCCGGACTGGTCCTTCGGCTCGTCGGAGCTGCGGCGCGTCGGCGGCTCCGGGCCCGAGAGGGCGGTGGCGATGGCGACCACCGGCCACTTCATGTCGCTCAAGGAGCTGTCGTGGGTGCCGCAGCGCCTGCAGTCGCCGCCAGCTGACGAGGAGTTTCCTCCCAACGGCGTCGTCGCGGCGTACGCGCTGGAGTGGGAGCTGTCGCCGGGGCGCAAGATCCGCGACACGTACAACCACTACGTCAAGGAGAAGTCGCTGAACATCAGTGAGGTGATCGTCGCGACGGACCCTGACCGCGAGGGCGAGCTCATCGCCGTGCACGCGCGCGTGCTCTTCCAGAAGATGTTCCCCAAGATCAAGGTCCCCTTCACTCGCGCCTACATCCACAGCATCACCGAGAGCGGCGTCGTTGAGGCGATGCGCGCCCGCAGCGAGACATTCGACGAGAAGCTCTCCATGGCCGCCGAGACGCGTCACGCGATGGACCGCGCCTTCGGCTTCCTCGGCAGCTCCGTCGTGCGGCACGCGAACCCGCAGCTGCGCTCCGTCGGCCGCGTGCAGACGCCCTCGCTCATCCTCATCAGCGAGCGGGAGGCGCGCATCGCCAACGTCGTCAAGAACCACAAGCCTGGGTTCGAGGTGCGCAGCGAGTGCAGCTTCCGCAGCGCCGGCCGCGGCGGCTCCGCCACACAGACGGTGACGCTCCGCCCGACGGCCGCGACGCGCGAGGCGCTGGAGGCGCGCGGCGCGGTGGACTGGGCCAAGCGCGAGGACGTGCGCCGCCTCGGCGACAGCTGGGAGCTCGAGAAGGCGCGCGACTTCACCGTCGTCGGCGAGCCGGTGACGCAGCAGACGGTGTCGGCGCCGCCGGAGCCCTTCACGATGCCGACGCTGCTGGCCAAGGCGAACCGGCTGCTGCACCTCACGACGACCGAGACGAGCACGGCGCTGCAGGACCTCTTTCAGATGGGCTACATCACGTACCCGCGCACCGACAGCTCGCGCATCGAGGAGAGCGCGCTGCAGGGGATCTACGCCGCCATACGCGCGGAGCACGGCGCCTCCGCCGTCTTCACGGCCGAGCAGCAGAAGGAGAAGGGGTCGGCGAAGCGGCGCCGCAAGTCGTCGGCCGCCGACGACGAGAAGGGGGCCGGCAACGTCGAGGACGCCCACGAGGCGGTGCGCCCGACGGACATGAAGCTGACGGCGGAGAAGCTGGGCCCGGCGGTGGTGGCGCCGACGCGCCTCGTGTACGACCTCATCCGCCGCCACACGATGGCCGCCTTCATGGCGCCGATGGAGACGGAGCGCGTCGCCGCCACCATCGAGTTCACCGCCCCCGGCACCGGCGACCGCCTGCAGTTCACGCTCGAGGGCCGGCACACCGCGCGCCCGGGCTGGTCGGCGGCCTTCCGCCAGAGCGCTAGCCGCGGCACCAGCGGCAGTAGCGGTGGCGGCGCGGCGGCCAACGGCGGCAAGTCGTCGTCGGCGGAGGAGGACATGGACCAGGAGTCGCTGGAGAAGGGTGAGCAGCTGGTACGCCGCGTCTCCGGCTCCGAGTTCCGTGCGATCCAGGGCCTGCGCGGGACGCCGGCGGGCCTGTCGCTGCGCGGCTTGGAGGTGATGGAGCCCAAGATGCCGGTGCCGCTGCCCTACTCGGAGGGCGGCCTCATCGAGGAGCTCAAGAACAACGGCGTGGGGCGCCCCAGCACGTACCCCACGATTGTCAGCACGCTGCTCGCGCGCGGCTACATTGAGCTCAACCCCGACAAGCGCTGCGTGACGACGCCGGCCGGTCGCGCGCTGGTGGCGCTGGCGCAGTCCACCTTCCCCTCGCTTGTCGACATCGGCTTCACCTCGCAATTCGAGAAGAGCCTCGACCGCATCGCGAAACCGACGAGCAGCAAGCCGGTGCTGCCGGAGAACCCGAAGCTCGCCGACTGCGACTACGTCCTCTCCCTCTTCATGTCGCGTCTCTGCAACTACATCACGGAGGCGGCGCGGACGCAGCGCGCGGCGGTGGCCGAGATGAGCTTTCTCTCGCGCCGCAGCGGCGATGCCGGGGAGGAGCTGGACGCGGCCGCCAAGAACGAGCTGGTGGCGGAGCGCGAGCGCGTGGCGCAGCTCGTCCCCGAGTTCGTCGAGACGCTTCACACCGTCCGCACCTTCTCCGCCCTGCAGAAGAACCTCCACGGCTTCTTGCGCGCCAACTTTCCCGCCACCCCCAAGGCGCTGCCCGACTCGGTGGCTCCCGCGACGAGCGGCGGCGGCTCCTCCAAGTCGCGCTCCGCCAGCAGCCGTAGTAGGAGCCCACGCAAGTCTCCCGCCTCCTCCTCCGCGGGCTCCGGCAAGAAGAGCTTCTTCAAGAAGCAGTAGGGCCACTCACCCACACACTCACGGATAGAGTCGCACACTCTTCTGTGGTAACGACCTTGCCAACAAGACGCATCAAAGGTAACCACGCCATAGATACGATCATAGATGCTTAGCCCTGCGGGCTACTCTTGTTTTATCCCCTTTTTGTTTTCATGTCCTTTTCCTTCCTCTCGTGAGTGCCATTGTAGGTGCGCGGATCATTGTCCCCTTGCTGCTCACTCGTTCCCCCTTTTTCAATTTGTGTGGATCGTTGCACAAAAACAAGAAGACGAGCGTGAGGTTAGCAAGTGAGATTGCACCCAGGATGAGTCTCAATGCCATACAAATAACTGTGACCAAAAATAAATACCTCATATTCGTATAGACTGTAATACCGGCATGACGTTTTACGGCGTCGTGCTGCTGACCCTAACGCACTAAAAACAACAACAACTACAACAACAGCGACAACAACACCACACGCTTTCCAATGAAATGCATATTCGCAGTGATCACCTGCTATAGATATTGCAATCACGATATCTGTTTACCAACACTATCAGTGTGTTTGTGGATCAACCCCGATAGTTTTTCGTTCTTCTTGTGTGTTCTGGAGAAGGTGAATATCATGCCCCTCCCCTCTCCCTCTATTCCTTAACCTTTCTTTAGGAGGTGGTGAGGGGGTAACAGGAGCTAAACGCACACACACATGCGAAGTGATTCTTCCCTTCTGATGCGTCTATTTCAAATGATAGTCACTTTTCGATATTCACGTATCTCTCGCCTCCTCTTTCCACTGTCCCACCTTCCACACCATTTTCATTGCTTTCGCAGGTAATCCGTCAAAGTGAGGTCTGTTTTTTTTTTCTTTGTCTAGGTTTCGCACGCTCACTTTGATTTGCTTACGTCATTTGCTTTTAGGTTTCCTCATTGTTTTTTTTTTTCGTGCTTCTCGTGTGTTTTGCGACATATTTCGGTCTCTTCGTACGTAGGAAGAGACACGGAGGAAGAACGAAAAGGGAGATACATACTAATTAAGACACACACACAGAGAGAGAGAGAGAGAGAGAGAGAGAGAGAGAGAGAGAGAGAGAGAGACAGAGAAGTAGAGTGCAAGGGAGCGGGCGGGACGCAATCTATCACTCAAGGACAAGATAGGAAGCAGAAATCGGTCAAAGAATCAGAAGAGCCATCGCTCAACGAAGCAGAGTGAAACCCCACCTCCTTTGATTCTATCTTCATCAACCCTACACACACAGGCGTTAGCTAACTTTATATTTTTCGTGTCAACATTACCCCCTCCCCCTCTCACCTGGCGCACTGTCTTTCACTTTCCCCCTCCTTTCCCCCCCCTCTCTCTCTTTCCCGTGATATATTTCTCATATTCACTTCCATTTTTTTCTCCTTATCTGTTTTTCATCACTCTCCCCTTATCCGTCTTGTTCTTTCTCTTCATTCATACACAACAACACTCCTCTACATACATTACTGGGGAAAACGACTTTCCCCACCCTCTCAAATTCTCTCTCTTTTTTTTTTTCTTCCTCTCCATTCATCTGTGTGTTGTATTATCTTCTATTCTTTCCATCTTTTCCCGCACTCCTCTCTTCCCCCTCCCCGTCCTTTCTCGCCTCTCTACACATTCTTGGGAGGTGGAAAGACTTTTCGCCTGTCGTTCCGGCTGCTCACATTCTCTCCCACCCCTTCCCCCCTGTTTTCGCAGACGTTGGAGACGTGAAAGATAAACTCTGTCCCAGTAGCACGGCTCCTGTACTCTGTCTTTATAAAAAGCTGCCGTATACACAGACGAGCGAGCGCACGCACTTGCCGTGTGGAGTGGTACATTTATTCCGCGTCAAGCGTCTCCCTCATACGCCCCGATGACTGACATTCGCCAAAACAATTCCCTCTCTATTTTCACCGCGTCCTTCTCCGACGGTGAGGACCTCTCGCGCTCGAACCGGCTGCGCGAGGGTCCGTCGGGGAACGTGAGCAGCAGCCATCACACCGACCTGCGCATCGCCCGCCCGCCGACGCCGCAGCTGGACAACACGACGTCGCAGAACGACGCGCCGGTGTCTCCCAGCACCGTCCGCACCGCCGCCTACCGCAACTTCGACGGCAACAACACCAGCGACTCGCCGCACCGCGACGAAGCCGACGAGGCGGAGGACGGGGCCGCGGGCGGCAACAAGTTCGACGCGCCCGGCCTCGAAAGTCTCACCGGCAACGGCGACTTGTACGAGCACGCCTACCTCAACGTGACGCAGGTGGACGCGGAGCAGTCGTCGCGCGCGTTCCTGCAGGCGCCGCTCCCTCCGACGTCGCATCGCAAACCGTTGGGCATGAACGCGGGCGGCAGCACGGCCAGCGTCGGCACCCGCGCCAAGGTGTACCGCCACATCTTCTCCGACGGCGACGCGGAGGAGGAGACGGAGATGATGGACATGCCCTCCCCGTATCGGCACCCCGTCGGCAGCAGCAGCGACGCCGCGGGCCAGGCGAACCGCGCGGCCTCTCCTGTGCTGTCCGGCGGCGAAGACCAGGAGGCGGTCGGCTCGTCGCCGACGTCGACCTTGTCAGGGGATGATTACGGCATGGAGAGCGTGCTGGAGAAGGCCTCCAAGATCACCGGCTTCCGGCTCGTCTGGCTGCTCTACACCATGCTCGTGGTGGTCATTATCATGTTTGTCATGATCTTTGTGCAGATCACGTACAGCACCAACGGCATGCTGCGCAACCTCGGCAGCGCCGCGGTGGAGTCGACGGCGGCCTCTGCGATGAACAACGCGGAGATGGTCTACACCGACCTCAATTCGCTCATGGACTACATCGAGGTGCTACAGCCGTGGAACAAGAGCAGCTTCGAGTTCGACACCCCCGCGGAGCGCTTCGCCATGCAGGCCTCCGTCTGCTACCGCGCCTCTGGCGCCATCATGTCGGTGGGCGCCTTCAACCTCACCGGCGCCAAGCAGTGGGAGCTCGACTGCGCGCCGGGCGTCGCCAACCTGCTGCCGGATATGGTGCTGCCCGGTCACAACGACACGTCGCCGCCGCCGACGGAGGACACGGTGCGCCTCATTGACCTCGACCAGGACTTTATGATGGCGTACCGCACCATGGCGGCCGACCCGCCCGATGACGACAGCCGCAGCGGCCCACGGGCGGAGGAGTTCTCGGCGGTGATGGTCATTTTGCAGAAGTCTGTGGTGGGCCGCCTGCTGTTTAGCAACGACATCGCCAAGTACAGCGACGGTACCCTGCAGGAGCTCTACACTGGCTACTTCTTCTACAAGTGGGACGATACGCTGGAGGGCTACTCGGATGGCAAGCTGCACGTCACGCTCACAAGCCTCACCAAGCAGTCACCCTCCTACACGGCGCGGCAGCCCACTCCCGTCGGTGGCAAGCTGCAGCGCCGATTTGACGAATTGTGCCACCCCGGCAGCGAGTACGTGTGGCATAGTGTGATGCGCTCGGGCAACGCGGGTATGAACATCGACGACGATGACATGGAACCGGGCGGCGCCCCCCCGCGGAGGTCCGCACTCCGGGATGCCGAAGACGACGACGACGACGACGGTGACGACGACGACGACTCCTATCCTGAGGAACAGCGGTACAACGGCACGCTGTGGGTGATCCCCAAGGCGTACCGCAAGCACGGCGGCGCGTGGGGCCTGCTGCAGCGCGTGACGCTATGCGGTGTCTTCTGCGTGCACCCCACCGACGCCAAGTGCTCGGAGGATAACCCCAGCAACGTGTGGTTCATCGTGGACTACCCCGTGTCGCGTCTCGGCGAGGGCAGCGCGGTGACGGTCATCGGCGCGATCAGCATCGTCGCGGTGGTGCTCTTCACCATCATCATGGGCGTCACCTACGTGAGCATCACGGTGCCGATTCACTTTCTGCGCTTCAAGCTCTCCCACATCGTCGGCTCGCGGCGGCGCTATGGCCGCCTCAAGAGGCTGCTGATCCAGTACACCCACCGGTTGTGGCTCGGCGAGCTGGTCGCCCTCGCGCGCGCGATCCACGTGCTGGGGACGAGCTTCCGCCTCAACAAAAAGTACGTCCCCGCGCACGTGCTGGCCATCCAGGCGAGGAGTCTCAGCGAGAGCAAGAACCGCTGCAACTACCTCAGCCTCGCCTCCGAGTCCGACGACGATAGCGACGACGACAGCGTCGACAGCGCGCACGTCGACCTGCACAACGGCAACGACGTGTCCATGTTCATCGCGTCGGCCACTCCGCCCGGCGGCGAGGACAACAGCACCTCCTTGCTGGAGCCCATCCGGTCGCCGGAGGGGCGCGACTTTCTCTCGGGGTCCTTCCTCATGTCGGAGAGTACCCGCATGGACACCATCGTCGCCGCGCCGGCCGCGATGCAGCGCCGCGCCAGCGACCTCGACGCGGCGCTGCCCCCGCTACTGAGCACCAGCGACCTCACCGCCGCCGCCGCCTCGGGCAGAGGGAGAGGCACCAAGTCGGTTAAGTGGGGCGCCACCCCATCCATCTCCCTGTGCGCTGACGACAGCGCCAGACCGGGAGCCGTGGCCGCGGCTGCGGCGTCATCGTCGCAGCCCCCCACCGTCGTCGTGCCCGCGACCAGTCCTCACGGCATCATCGACGTGCGGGAGCTGAGCGGCGGCATCCGGCGCGCGACGAGTTTTGCCGTCGTCGACGGAGACTACTCGGAGGCGCAGGCGTCGTACTCGCTGCCGGCGGCGCTCAGTCGCCGCGGTGTGCCGCCGCTGCGCGTGTCGGAGGACTGCTCGGTGCTGTGCATCTTCATCAGCGTGGCGGAGCTGGCCTACACGCGCTCCTACGCCACCGCCGTCTCGCAGCACCGCAAGATCATCAGGCTGCTGCTCTCCCGCATCCGCGCGCACAAGGGCTTCATGTACTACCGCTGCGGCGACTGCCTGGCGGCGGCGTGGAACGCCTTTGACAACTGCCCAACGCACGTGCAGCAGGCGGCGGCGTGCGCGGTGGACATTGGCAAGATCTTCCTACCCCTGAAAGACGCTGGTCTTCAGATTGGCATCTCGCTGAGCCGCGGGCGCGGCATCTGCGGCACCTTCGAGGACGCCAAGGAGGCCTTCGCGACCGTCTTTGGGGAGATGCCGCGGTGTGGCATGCTGGTGGCCGAGCTGGCGGCGGAGCAGCACTCCTTTGGCATCGTCGCGACCGAGTCGGTGAAGCAGGCGCTCGCCGGCCTCTACGAGTTTGCCATCATCGACGTCATCCGGGTACCGGGCTCGACGTATCCCATGTCGCTCTTCAACCTGGGCGAGATTCGGCAGCCGGTGGCGTCGCCCGCCTCCGACTACGCCGTGCAGTGGGCGAAGCTCTTCTCGCACTTCCGCTTTCACGAGTTCACCGACGCGATGGTGTGCATCGAGGCGATGCAGCGCCGCTTCCCCGAGCGCACGCAGTCGCAGGTCTTCGCGCGTCTGCAGATCCTGTGCGAGTACTACTCGCAGCACCCCACCGACATCCCGTGCCCGTACCAGCGCGACTTCCCCGCGTGGACCAACTACGAGCTGCTCTCGCTCGTCGGCCTGCACCGCGACGGTGTCGCCAAGGCCGCCTCGCACGCCTTCGAGAAGAGCTACAACCTCCCCGACGTGCTGCCGGCGATCCTGCACGGCCGCAAGATGGACGACGACGACAACGACGACGTCAAGAACTTCCGCAAGGACCTCGAGGACAACGTCAACCGCCGCCTCGCGACTCCGGGCGTCCGGCACCCCTCGCAGGGCACCATCAACGCCTCCTTCGACGTCGCCTCCGCCCGCGCGACGATGGAGGCTGGAAGCTTTGCGAACGACGGCGCCGTCGCCGCCGCCCCCGCCACGGCGCGCTCGCCCGTGTCAAACGGGCAGTCGGTGTCCTCGCTGCTGCCGCCGCCGCCGCCAGCGCCACCACCCCGCTGGGCGGCCCCGCC
Source organism: Kentomonas sorsogonicus (assembly GCA_030347455.1). Classification (NCBI taxonomy): domain Eukaryota; phylum Euglenozoa; class Kinetoplastea; order Trypanosomatida; family Trypanosomatidae; genus Kentomonas; species Kentomonas sorsogonicus. The sequence continues at coordinate 97,200 of JAQOSZ010000144.1, read as the reverse complement.
ACGGCAACCGGCAGTCCCACCCTCACCGCCGCGCCTGCTCCTGTGGTTGTGCGGCCGCTGGGCGCCAGCTACACCGTCGGCCCCGCGCAGGCGCGGCGCGCACGCGGACCCGGAAGCCGGTGTGGAGTGGAGCCCGCTGACCCTCGGACAGGATGACGTGAACCACTTCGACAGCGACAGCAGCGGGGACAGCGGCAGCGACAAGGACAGCCACATCGGAAGCCGCCTCAGCATCAGCGCCTCTGACGACACGGATCGTGTGCCTCTTCCTCCCCCTCTTCCCGCCGCCGCCGCCGCCATTGCTACCGCTGGGGGCGAGAGCAGCCCGCCGCCCAAGCCAGAGAAGCCGTTCACGACGGTGGAGGATATCAGTGCTGGGCGGGCGTGGGGGGCGGAGGCGGACCGGCTGTCGCCGTCGGAGGAGGAGGAGGACGCGGGGAAGGTGCTGCAGCGGCAGTTCTCCGTGACGCGCTCGCTGCTGACGCTGCCGCCGCTGTCGCACACCCACCGCGGCACGCTCACGAGCACCAACCTGGCGATCAACACGTCGAGCCTGAGCGCGACCGGCAACACCAACGCGACGCGGCACCTCGCCGGCTCGCCGGGGCAGCAACCGCCGGTGGCGGAGACGCTGGCGGTGACCGACCAGTCCATCATCCAGAGTCTCGGGCTCTCCTTCCGCGAGGAGACGAGCGCCAACAACTTTGGGCTGCCGGAGGAGATGCCCTCGGAGATCCACGCCAAGAACGGCACCACCTACCTGCGCAGCTCGCAGGTGCTCGGCAAGGGCTCCTTCGGCTCCGTCTCGCTGGGCATGGACGTGCATTCGGGGAAGCTGGTCGCCATCAAGTTTCTGCCCATCCCGCTGGACAAGCAGGGGATGGAGCTGGTGGAGCGCGAGGTGAAGATCCTGCAGGTCGTCAAGGACAGCCACATTGTCGAGTTCATCTCGTACGCCTTCATCAACGACATGATCATCATCATCATGGAGTGCATGATGGCGGGCTCGCTGCAGAACATGATCAGCTCCTTCACCGTCATCCCCAGCGGCACCGCGCGCCTCTTCATCCGCGACGTGCTGCGCGGCCTCAGCAAGCTGCACAGCATCAACGTCATCCACCGCGACGTCAAGCCGCAGAACGTCCTCATGAGTCTCTCCGGCATGTGCAAGATTTCCGACTTTGGCGCCTCCGCGTGGATCAACCAGATCGCGCGCCAGGAGGCCGACGGCGTGGTGCGCGGCACGCCCGTGTATCTGGCGCCGGAGGCCGCACGCGGCAACCCCCTCAAGCAGAGCGACCTCTGGAGCTGCGGCATCATGTTCCTGCAGCTCATCCGGGGGCGCCTGCCGTACCCACAGGAGAAGCTCGACCTCTCGCCGGCGGCGCTGGTGTTCCAGATCGGCAACGGCGACGCCGTCCCTGAGATCCCGACCGACCTCGACGAGCTCGACGCCGAGTTTGTGAGCATCTGTCTCCGCACGGACCCCGCCGAGCGCCTGAGCGCCAAGAACCTCCTGCAGCTGGCGCTCTTTACTGTTTAGACTGCTGCTGTCGGGAGTGGGATGGGCAGGGGTTGTCTTCGCCACCTACTTTTTTTTTTTTTGCTACTTGTTGTTTCATTTGTTTTCTTCTCATGCTTCTGTCTCTGCTCTTGGTCGTATTTCATATTCATACACTAGAAATGTTTTTCTCTGTGATATCTTTTATTTGTTGTTCTTTCATGTAACTTGCATGCTTGTCCCCCCCCCCCCTCATCTTCTCTCCATCTCTCTCTCTTTATCATTTGACGTTCGCTGCTGTGGTTGTTTACGCTGTTGATGTTTTCTTCTTCCCTTTTCCTCCTTTTGGTGCTGCTTTCTTATCTTTTTTTTTTTTTAAAGCTTAAAACAACGATAACACCACATACTTCAATCCTCTTGTTTGATATCTTATGGGTTCCACTGTATTCTAATTCTCATCTTTTTATGTTTTTCTCATGTTTCTGCTTTTCACATTATTCCTCCTCTTTGTTGTTGTTGTTTCCTCCGCAGCTCCACTGGAGGAGATTCGTTCTCTGCGTGTGTGTGTTTGTGCGAGTGTGTGTGTTTCTCTTTCCAGCCACTATTCAAAGCTGGTTACCAGAAGCCACCAACAAGAAAATGAGGTCGCGAAGAGAGTACACAGAAAACGCAAAACGTAAAGGATGAACCGTTTTTCCGTCCCTTTGTTTTCTTTCGCCTCTCCTACGCTTTTTCTCATTCTTCTTTATTCAATTTCACTTCCACTCTCATCTCTCACCTGGGCTGCTTTCCTCCCCTTCATCCCTCCTTACCTCTCTTCTTGCGCTCAATAGCACACGTGCCCATACCAATCTCTTCCTTCCTTTTGTATATTACAGTTTTATTAATTCGTTGGAGACAACAGAACACTAACAAAAATGCTACTGAGTTTAAAAGTTGTTCTTTAAAAAAAATAATGACAGAAAGGTGTGTGTGCGTGCGTGCGTTCGTGTGTGTGTCTGCGCTCTGTATCTGTTTTCATTCCGCCATGCCATTACAACTAGGTGCCCCATTTCTGTGCCGGTTTCCTATGAGGCTAGAGCGGGTGGCTTTAGTGCCAGTAGCTTCTGGTTAGACCCTACCTGATACCTCTCTATTTCTTTTTTTTTCTTATATTGACGTCTTCCAGTGAGCAACCCCAAAACCTGCTCTCTCTCTCTTTCTCTTCACCTCCTTCTTCACTTTTATTTTTTTTTGCCGGCGATAGTACTGCTTTAGAACAGACTGATATCAGGAGGAAATTCAAACAAGTGACAAGTACACACCCCTTCTCCAAACAAAGAAAACGATGCAGCGTCTGCCGTCGTCGTCCTTCAGGGCGACTAGCCGTCGCTCGCTGGCGGGGGTCTCCGTGCTGCCGAGGGAGACAACGAAGCGCTTCCAGAGCAGTCGCACTCTCTGCGGCGGCGGCCTGTTGAGAGGAGCGGGGGCGTCGGGCCTCTCGGCGCGTAGCGGGCCGCGCGCTGGTGCTTCAGCGGTGGGCACGGACCCTCGCCTTGCACTGGAGCCTCCGCGCCGTTGGTTCACAGGCGGCGACTCTTTTTCCTCCACCTCGACCCCGCACGCGGGGGACAATGGCGTGGACATGGCGGGCGCCGCGCACACAGACTGGGCCGAATCTGGGGCAAGCGCGGAGGTGGAGCCCGACGCGGGACCTGCGGGGAGCGGAGTGGACGAGGCCGCTCGCGGTGACTCCACCGCGGAGGGGGAGGCGAGCGCGGAGGAGGAGGGGGCAGGGAGAGCTGGTGTTTCGTCGCCCGACCGACGCGAAGCTGATCGCGCTGCTGGAGGACGTGACGCCGCTGAGCTCGGCGGAGCAGATCAAGGCGATGCTGCTGGCGGCCAAGAGCGCCCGCGAGGTGCGGCAGCTGCTGTCGACGGTCGTCTACCGCCACCACCTCTGCTTCGACCCCCTCAACGGTCACGGCTTCCGCGTGACGGTGCTGCAGGCGCTCACCGCCGTCGCGCCGCACACGCACTGCATGCACGAGTGGTTCGACTGCGCTGACCGCTTCCGCCACCTCGGCTTCGTGCTGACGCGCACCTTTGTGGCGGAGGGCTTCACGATCATCCGCGAGTGGATCGTCGCGACCTTCGCGAGCGCCGGCCGCACGCCGCTGCTGGTGACCGAGGCGACGACGCACACGCGGGAGCTGCTGCGCTGGTGCCACGAGGACCAGCTCGTGCTCGACCACGTCCTCTACACCCGCATCGTCTATCTCCTCACCCTCGTCGTCAGCTACTTTGACCGGCAGAACGTCTACCGCTCCAACTTCCCCGCCGACTTTGTGAAGCGCGACGGCGTCGTGGTCGAGTGGGTCATCGGCGCGGAGCGCGCGGTGGACTACGACGAGTGCGTGCTGCAGTGCGACGCGCTGCTCGAGGAGGTGCTGGACAGCATGCGCCGAGACATCCCGACGCGGCCCACCTTCAACTTTATGTTCCGCCTCGCCGACTACTACTTCGCCGCCGACAACGTCGACAAGATGATCGCCGTGATGGAGGACGCGCACGAGTACGGCATGCACGTGGCGGAGAGCACCACCGCGAAGCTCATGCAGCTCGCCTGCGCCTTCAACTACCCCAACGTGCCGGAGCTCTTCATGCGCTGGCGCGTGGCGCTGCCGCAGTGCGTCCTCGCGACCCCCGACATGAGCCGCCTCATGTTCTACTACGGGCGCTCCGGCGGCGGCCGCCCCTGCCCCGTCTGCGGCGAGCCGTTCAACCACCGCAACGTGAGCGTGTACCAGTGGCTGGCGACCCCCGCCCACCAGCGGAGCTGCCCCGCCCTCGCCACCGCCCGGCAGCGCAAGGGCGAGCTCGACGAGGACCGCACGCTGCCGCAGAACAGCGACTGGAGCGCGCGCGCCTTTGGGCTGTGGGAGCTGTCGCGCGCGCGCTCCATCGAGTGGGGCCAGATGGAGTGGCGCGCCTTCCTGCTCTGCTGCATGCACACGCCGCGCGCCCTGGAGGCTCGCGCGCTGCTCGACGCGCACTTTCCGCCGGAGCGCATGGACGACTTCCTCCGCGCCACGTACCTGCGCGTGCTGCGGCACCACAGCCCCGGCGAGGCGGCGCTGACGCTGCGGGCGTGGCAGGAGCGGCGCGTCAAGATGTCGCCCATCGCGCTGCAGGAGGGCCTTCTCGCGACGATGATGGTGCCGGACGCGGCGGCGCGCGCGGCGGGCATGCGGGAGGTGTGGGCGCGCGTGCGGGAGCGCGACAGCTACGTGATGCCGTACAGCAAGCGCTTCGCGTCGCGCCGGCTCGAGCAGCTGCGGGCGGCCGGCACGCTCGGCGGCGCGGAGGAGGAGGCGCTGTTCGGCGAGATCATCGAGATGATGCCGCGGCGCGTGGCGCTGCTGGACCTCAAGGACAGCGTCGCCGACTTCGCCGTCGGGACCAGCAAAAAGAATGTGTACCTGTCTCCCGAGGCCGTCGCCCGCTCTGACGCACGGGCGTCTTCCCGCCAGCAGAGGCGCCGCGGGGAACAGCCCCCCGCGGACAGCAGCGGCAGCCTCGTTTCCGACGCCGCCGCGTCGTAGGTTTTCTCGTGCACGCGACATTTAGTCTACATTTCGTTTGTCTGGTTCTTTTTCCTCTTTCCACAGTACTCACCTCTTTAAGACACAGCAACACCAAGAGAGATTCAAGAAAACCTTACGCGATCGACTTTTATGCCTGCGAGGGGAGGTGCATCTCGTTTCCTTTTTTTTTTTTTTTTAAATAAACGCTTTTTCCCCCTTTTTCGTGCATGTGTCTGTGTGTGTGTGTGTGTGTCTGCGTGAGTTCTTATGTGAGTTGTACTGCCGATGAGTGCAGTTATGCTTACCGCAGTTTGCTTTCCTTCTTGGTGAATATTTTAGTAGTCACGTTCATTAAGAATGAAAGAATGCATGCGCGCTCTAACGCTTGCACAACAGTGCATCCCCCTCCCCCCGTTCTCCCCTCCCCACCACCACTCTTACAAGATGGAAGCTGAAACTAAAATAAGGTAGTGCTTCTACTCCTTTTTTTTTTTCACGTTTGGGAGTTGGCCTACTCCCAAATATCCCGCCGCGATGGAATCCCGCATGCCGCAGCCGGATTCCGGCGATGTGGAGTCGGCCATGTCGTCGGCGCGCCACCTCCCGCCGGACCTCAACGGGTACACCTTTCTGCAGCACGTGCGCAGCGCGACGACGCACGACACCTATCTCGCGCGGCGCGTGGAGGACGGCGAGCTGGTGGTGGTGCGCGTGCACGCCCTCGAGCTGCTGCGCCAGGACGCGGACCGCCGCCGCGCGGTGGAGAGGACGGTGCTGCTGGGACGCACCGTCCGCCACGGCCACCTCGCCGAGTCTCTTCCGCCCTTCGCCACCAAGTCGGACATCTTCCTCGTGGAGCGCTTCTACGGCGGCGGCGAGCTCTTCGAGGCGATGGTGTCCTTCAACAAGAGCATGGCCGCGACGGCCGGCGGCGCCGACTTCTACGGACTGCCGCTGAGCATCGCGCGGCGCATCGCGCGGGAGCTGGTGGCGGCGGTGCGCTACCTGCACGACGCCCACGGCCTCTGCCACCGCAACATCAAGCTCGAAAACGTTCTTCTCGACGCCGAGAATCGCGTTCGCCTCAGCGGCCTCGGCATGGCCGCCGTGCTGCCGGCGCGCGCCACAGCTGCCGCTGCCGCTGCGGGCTCGGCCCCCGCCTCGTCCGCCTCCTCCTCCTCTTGCGCGGCGGGCAGCTCCGCCGGTGACCGCGGGGACGACGGCGAGGGCAAGCTGGTGCTGTGCTGCGGCTCCAAGCACTACGCGGCGCCGGAGGTGGTGCGCGGGGAGCCCTACGACGGGCGGGCGGTCGATGCGTGGGCGGTCGGCGTCGTCGTCTTCGCGGTCCTCACCGGCACCTTCCCCTTCGACTCCTCCATCAGCAACGCCGTCATCTTCAAGAAGATCCGTAACGCGGAGCGGGTGCTGGAGGAGCACACCGCCTTCAAGGCCCTCACCGACGAGCACGCCAAGGCGTTCCTTCGCTCCATTTTCCGCATCCGACCGTCGCAGCGCCTCACCCTCCAGCAAATGCAGGAGCACCCGTTCTTGTCCGTCGACGCCTGACGCGTTTCACGTCTTATGTTCTCTTTCTCCCTTTTTCTTCCCCTCCCTCCCCCTCCACTCTTTCTGTCGTCTTTGCTGTTTAGATCTCCGCTATATGTTGACTTGCTTTCATCTTCTCTTTCTTACAGAAAATCGACTCCTCTGCGTCTGCAGGCTTGTAAAACGTGTGCGCATGCGTTCAGAAACAGTGATTCAATGACTTTGAGTGCGTGCTACCACATCCAGTCGCAACTTCTCCACACCGAAAACAAAGCCTCCCTGCATCACGGGATGTGAAGACGATTCAGCAAGCCACCAATCAATCAAAACAGCACTTGAAACAAGGGTACAGAACTGCTACACGCACACACACACACACACACACACACACACACCACACACACACACACAGAAACGAGAATGCGAAGTGTCGGTAAAACGGCGAGGATTATGTGGCTTAGCGCTGCCCTCAGAACGAGCCCGCGTCATAGTTCCCAGTCGGCGTCTCGCTCCGAGGCGACAGTCTCCGGGCCGGCGCGCACCGCCACCACTATTCCCGCCGCCGCGCAATCTTTATCCGTCAGGGAAACCGCACACGCGTCGCCGAGTGCCAATCCCTCGTCCGCGCTGGCGCTGACGGTGGGCTCTGTGGAAGAGGTGTCGCTGCTGCGGCGGACGCTGGCGGGCGTCCCCGCGCGCGAGCTGTCGGTCACGGTGCGGCGCGGTCGACACAACAGGGAGGACGTTGCGGGACCGCTTGCCGCGTCCCTGGCGGAGCTGCTGCCGCGCCTGCGTACGCTGGAGCGCCTCACACTGCGCGAGGAGGCGGACGGCAGCGGCGCGTCGCCCGTCGCGTGGACGGCGTCGGCCGTGAGCGACCTCGCGGCGGCGCTGCGGCTGACGGAATGTCTTCGGGCGGTGCGGCTGGAGCACCTGGTGTGGGAGGCGGCGGCGGAGTCTCAGAAGCTGGTGGTCGCCGCGCTGGGGTGCTGTGGAGGCGGCACCGGACTGCATGAGATAGGGCTACCGGGAATGTGGGCGCTGGCGCAGCAGCTCGCACTCAAGGGCGACGGCAGCGGCGCGCTGCGGTCCGTGACGCGCCTGGACCTCTCGCAGACGCATCTGGGGGACCTAGCCGTTGCGGCGCTGGCGAGGCAGCTGGCGTCCGCGGGCCGCTGGCCGGTGCTGCGGGAGCTGCGGCTGGCGCAGTGCGACCTCGGCGACTACGCGTGCGAGCAGCTGCGGGAGGCGGCGGCGGCGGAGGCGGACCCGGGCGACTCCCTCGCGCTGGAGGTGCTGGACGTGAGCGGCAACAGCCTCGGCGACCGCGCGGCCTTCACCCTCGGCGGCCTTCTGATGCGGTGCCACGAGCTGCGCACGCTCGACCTGCGGCAGAACCGTCTCACGAGCGCTGGCGCCGCCACCGTCGGGTCGTCGCTGCGGCACGCCGCCGGGCTGCAGTGCCTGCGGGTGCGCGCGAACCGGCTGCAGGACGCCGGACTCGCGGCGCTGCTGGCGTCGGCGCCGGGGTGGCCAGCGCTGGAGCATCTGGACGCGGCGCGGTGCCGGCTGACGGCCGCCTGCCTCCCCGCCCTCGCTGCCGCGCTGCCGTCCCTGGAAAGCCTCGAGGTTCTCAAGCTCTCCGGCAACGACTTTCGGCCGCTGACGGCCGCCACCGACAAGGGCGGCGACGACGTGCGGCTCTTCGCCTACGACCACGACTACATGAAGCGCACGAGCGGCAAGGTGCCCACGTCCTACGAGCTGGAGCGCCGCGACCGCGCGGAGGGACGCGTGCGCTACACCGGCACCGACGAGTTTCGCGCCGCCGACGGCGGTGGCGCGGGGCAATCCGCCGGGGAGGGGCCGCGCGACGCCTTCGAGGCGCTGGGGGCGGCGCTGGCGAGCTGCCGGCGGCTGCGGGTGCTCGAGCTGGACGACGCGGCGCTGGCGGACGACCCGGTGGCTGCGCTGCTGTCGCCGCTTTCGCTGCCGCGCCTCGAGGAGCTGCGGCTCTGCGCGAACCCGCTCTTCGCGAAGGAGACGACGGTGGCGGCGCTGGCCGGAGTGCTGCGCTCGGCGCCGGGGCTGCGCGTGCTCGACCTCTCCTTCACCGCGCTGGGCGACCTCGGCCTCTCCGTTCTGTGCGACGGCGACGGCGCCGCGGAGGCGGACGAGCGGGAGGGTGGCGGCGGCGGCGGCGGTGGCGGCGGGGTGCTGCTGACGCTGGCGCAGATGGAGGACCTGCGGCTGGCGCACTGCGGGCTGCGCGGCCTCGGCCTCGAGGCGCTGGCGGAGACGGTCCGCGCGATGCCGTCGCTGCGCTCGCTGGACCTCAACGCGAATCCAGCGGGGGCCGACACGCAGTGGGTACCGGAGCTCCTCGAGAGTCTTGCACGGCTTCCGCATTTTCGCTGTCTCACCGCCGCCGGCGTCCTGCGCGATGCGGGTGCTGTACGCGGCACCGTTCCGTTCCAATCCCTCGTCTCCGCCGGTGCTCAGATTATCGTTTGATGGGGGTCTGCTTTGTTTGTCGTCTCCATGTAGTAGCGTACAATCCGCTCTGCTGCCGTGCTTGTCTTTCCTGCTACCGCGTGGTCCGGGCTCGTTCTCCTTTTCCCTAGCTGCTCTATTCTTACTTCCCAGTTTTGTATCGCGACATTTCACTGTTCAAACTCTGACGAACTTTAAAATAGGCGGTGGACAGTGAGCTGGTATTTCTTATTTTTTTTTTTTAATGACTTGTTGAACTACTTCTCACAACTAATCTCTCCCTGTCTCTCCCCCATCTTCTTCATTTCGTTGTCTTCTCTTTATCGCCTCAACCGACATATTTACTAGGAACCGTTTCTTTCACATCGTCTGACACCTATCATATCAGGAAGCAGTTTCCAATCACCATGTCGGAGACGAAGCGTCCGTGGGGCAAGCGGCCGCGTGACGAGCGCAACTTTGTGCGCTTCAGCGAGCTGTCAGCCGATCAGAAGATGCAGCGGCGGCGGGAGGAGCGGCAGGACAAGAAGGAGCGCGAGCGCACGATGGCGTACTTCCGCTCCGTGCACGACATGCTGGCGGAGGTCGGCAGCGGCGAGGGCGACGCGACGGCGCTGGCCGGCGTCGTCGACAGCTTCTTCGTGGAGCTGGCGCGGCTGCTGCGGGAGGACCCGACGCTGCACCTGCTGCGCAACGGCTTCGTGTGCCGCACCATCGAGGCGGCGCTGGCGAGCTCGCGGCTGCTGCAGAGCAAGGCGCTGCTGTACAGCCTGCTGGGCCGCCTGCGCGATCTCGTCACGTCGCCGGTGGCCAGCTACCTGCTCGAGACGCTCTTCGCGTCGCTCGTGCTGGCGGTGGCGGCGCTCGGCGAGGACGCGGAGCAGCAGGCGCTCGAGCTGACTGACGGCGGCGCCGGCATCCACGACGGCAGCGGCGTCCCCAGCACGGCGACCGTCGTGCAGGCCGCCGCAGAGGAGCTGGCGGAGGCGGCCGGGGAGTTGCTATCACACGAGGTGGGCGCTCGCGCACTGCGGTCGATTGTGCTGGTGCTGGGCGGCCTCCCCATCCGCGGCGCGCCGCCGGCTCCGCACCCCGTGCGCCTCGACACCGCCCTCGGCACGCTGGCCTCCTCCATCGTCACCGCCGTCGAGCAGCAGGGCGCCGCCGCAGGGGAGGCGGAGAACGCCGGCAAGGCCGCTGCCGAGGCGTGGCTGGCGGCGGCGCAGGAGCCGACGGCCAGCTTTGTGCTGCAGAGCCTTCTCCGCGTGTGCCTCCCGGGGACACCCGTCGACGCGCTAGTGCGGCAGCGTCTGGAGGGCCTCGAGCTGAAGCGGCGCTCGCTGCTGGAGCACCTTCTCACCGACGACAGTGGCTGCTTTGTCTTCCAGGCGTACATCCGCGCGCCGTGCCCACCCGCGGTGCGCATCGCTGGCGACAACAAGGCGATGCGTGAGGACGCAGAGGCGGCCGCGGCCCTCGCTACGTCGGGCTCTCCGTCCGCCTCCAAGGGCGCTGGTCAGCGGCGACGCGCGCAGAAGAAGGCGCTGCTGGACAGCGACGACGACGAGGAGCGCGCGGCGGCGGAGATGGGCGAGGAGGAGCTGCTCGAGGGATGCTGCTGGGGGCGCGCGCTGGTGCTGGTGTCGCGCCGCGTCGGGCAGCTGCTGAGCCCCGGCAGCGCGCACGTGGAGCTGGCCGCGCACGTGCTGCACACGCTCGCCCTCTACGCGCCGACCGCCGCGCACCTGCGGCTCTTCTGGCAGCGCGTGGTACAGCCGCATCTCGCGCAGTACCTGCAGGAGCCGACGCTGGGGCCGGTGCTCGCCGTCTTCGCGCGGCGCTGCGCCTTTGAGCGGTCGGCGCCGGAGCAGGCGGAGGGGCAGACGAGCGGGGCGGCGGCGGTCCCCACCGACATCAACCGCACGCTGCTCAAGGAGGAGGCCGCGCAGGTGCGTCTGTTTGCGACCTCCGAGACGTTGCAGCGGGAGGTGTGCGCGGCGGTGTGCGAGGCGACCAAGGCCACCTGCAGCAAAGGCCCCGCGCAGTTTCTGTGCGTGGAGCGCCGCATGGGCGACACTGGGCTCGAGCTCGCGCGCCACCTGCTGCACATGCGTCCGCACGCGACGCCGCTGCTGCAGAACGCCTTCGACAAGGTGCGCCTGGAGGACGTGCTGGCGCTTGCGCAGTGCCGGCGCGGGAGCCTCGTCCTCCAGCAGTGGCTGCGCGCCGCCGCCGCCCGACACAGCAGCAGTAACGGCGGCGGCGGCTCGTCGTCTCCGGCGGGTGGCGAGAGGAGGGCGTCGCCGGCGCTGCGCTTCTTCCGGCGCGTGCAGCAGCGCGTCGCGGCGATGGTCACGAACCGGTACGCGGCGTACGTGGTGGAGGTGCTCTACGAGGTGGCGGACCTCGAGACCAAGGAGATGCTGGTGCGCGAGCTCGCGACGCCGTACGAGCAGCTCAAGAGCTCCGGCGCGCTACCGACGCTGGAGGGCGACAACGGTGCCGCCGCCGCCGCCGACAGCGAGGCCGCGGCCGGCGTCCAGCGCATGGGCGGCGGCGAGGACGACGGGGAGGAGGAGGCGGAGGGCCGCCAGTCGCGCGAGATGCTGCAGCGCCACGTCGTCGCGCAGGTGCTGAAGAAGTGCTACGTCGAGCAGTACGTGCACCGCCCGGAGGACTGGCGCAAGCTCGCCACACGGCAGTGCCAGGTGCAGCAGCTCCTCTGGCGTCTTCTCCTCAACGCCTAGGTGCGGCGGCGTTGGAAAATGGGCTTTATAACTTGATAATTTTTCGATTAATGGAACTGTCATCAGTGTTCCTCCGTATAAAGTTAACACACCACACATATTCACACCCAAAAAAAATATATTGGGCAGAATACTTTGTGAAATGTATTGTTGCTTTTGGTGCGCAACACTGCCATCTACGCGTTGAAATTAGAAGTGAGTGTGTGAAGTGCGCGCCTTGAACATTTTGGCTCTCCACACGACGTAATACTTTCCCCCCCCCTCCCTTGCCTTCATACATCCTCAGAGCTCATTCAATAGTTTCCAGATCCGTAACAAACAGGCATTCCAACATATCGTACTTTCACCAGCTTTGCTTTTTCTCTATTCTTGTTGTTTTATTGCTTACGTTTTTCTTCTGTTTCGTTCATTTAATATATACACACCCCATGACGTCCCAACTCCTTCTGCCTCCCTTCACGTATGCCCACGTAGAGGATCTGCGGACGTGCGAGGTGCTCACGGTTGTGGGTCCCTACTCGATTGTGCTTGGGGGCGACTTTCGACTTGCACACGCGGCCCCGCAGCCGTGCGTTGTCGTTCCCCCCGGCTTCTGTGCGCGCGTGCGTAGCCCTGTGGCAGGGACACCGACGCTGGGCCCCGGTCACTGCCCGCGCTGGCCGCCGGGAGCGCTCCCGACACCCCGCGGCTGTCGCACCGCGTACGAGTACCGTCCTCCGCAGCCGCCCTTCCCGCTCTTTCCCGGAGAGGTTGTCGAGGCGCTGGAGCCGCTGCTGCCGATAGCCCCCGGTGCTGGTTTGCTGGTGCGGCGCGGCGACGTCGTGCTGCTGCTGCGAGGCCCCGGGTACTACTGCCCGCGCGCCGCCGACGAGGTCGTGGGTGAGGCGCAGACCGTTCACGCACCCAGCCGCCAGTGCGTGTGGCTGCGGGCAGAGCGCGACCTCCCTGGGGCCCTCGCGCGTCTCGTCTGCGCATCCGCCGGCGAAGACCCTTGCGGCGGCGGACAAGTCGGCACCTCGGCGGCACTGCGAGTGGCAGTGGAGGAGGAGATGCCCACTGACCCGCGGGAGCCCGCGCGGACGGCAGGCGAGGAGTGGTCGCAGGAGGTGGCAGCGGGGACGTATCTGGCCGCGCCGCACGTGTCGGTGCTGCGCGTCGACAAGCCGTGGACGCTGGGCCCCGGGGAGGGTCTGCACGTGAGGGCCCGCAGGGCACACACAGACGCGGTGGCAGGCGTGGAGCGCGCGGCGCTGGAGGAGTGGCTGGTGACGGCCGATGAGCTGCGCGGCGGCCGAGCGTATTTGCCGCCCGACGCGCAAGAGGTGCTGCGCCGCGTGCTGCCGACCGTCCTCCGCGAGCGCCAGTACTGCTCCGTCGTCAACCCCGTCGACGCCTCCTGCGGTGCCCAGCGGTGGGGCGAGCGGGAGCGGCGCGTGGGGCCGTGCAGCTTCCTGCTGCGGCCGGGCGAGGCGCTGGAGAACGGCACCGTGCTGCAGGACGCCGTCGTGCTCTCTGCCGAGGAGGCGCTGCTGGTGCGCGCGGCCGCGCCGTGCACGGACGAGTGTGGGGCGCCGCGCGCGGTGGGCGAGCGCTGGCTTGTGGCGGGGCCGTGCACCTACGTGCCCCCGCTGGCGGTTTCGGTATTGGAGCGGCGGCGGCTCATTGCGCTGCACCCCAACCAAGGCGTCTACGTGCGGGACACGCGCAGCGGCCGCGCGCGCAGCGCCTTTGGGGCTCCGCTCATGCTGGGCGCCTACGAGGAGCTGTGCGCGAAGGCGGTGACGCGCTACATGCGGGCGCTGCTGTCGGCGCACCGGCTGTCGCTGCGGCGCGAGGAGACGCCGGAGCTGATGGGCCCCGCCGGCGGCTGCGGCGAGGCGGAGGACGCGCTGGGCCGCCTGCCGCTCGCGGGGGACGACGACAGCAGCGCACCCAACGCCAGCGCGGCGCCCCCGGACGGGGCGGTGGTGGCGGCGGCGGCGCGCGGGGTGCGAGAGCAGCCGGCGGACGTCTCCCCGTACGCGGTCGTCACGGCGAAGGTGGAGCACAACACGCTGGTGCGTCTCTACGACCGCGCGAGCGGCGGCAGCCGGGTGGCGGAGGGCCCGGTGCAGGTGTGCCTGGGGATGCACGAGGAGTTTACGCCGCTGCGGCTTTCCGGCGGGCGGCCCAAGCGGCGCGACGCGATCCACGCGCTGTGCCTGTACCTCGGCCCCGACTACATGGCCGACGTCATCGAGGTGGAGACCCGCGACCACGCGCGTCTGCGGCTGAGCCTCGCCTACAACTGGGAGTTCGACCTGCGCGACCGCGCCCGCACCCGCGCTGTCGCCTTCGCCGTCCCCGACTTTATCGGCGAGGCCTGTCACGCGCTCGCCTCCCGCATCCGCGCGGTGGCGGCCGGGCACGCGCTCGAGGCCTTCCAGCGCCACGCCGCGCCGCTCATCCGCCGCGCCGTCTTTGGGGCCCCGGGCGGCGGCGACGTGCTGTGCTTCCCCGTCAACGGCCTGCTCATCACGAGCGTGGACGTGCAGGAGGTGCGGCCGGTCGAGCGCGCGACGCGGCAGGCGCTGCTGCAGCGCGCCCAGCTCGCCGTTGACATCGCCGCGCGCGAGCGGGAGAGCCGCGCGACGCACGCCGCGCTGCTGCAGGAGCAGGAGGCCAGCGGTGCCCTCGAGCTGCAGGCCCTGCGCGAGCGGGTGGCGGCCGAGGCGGCGCGGGCGGAGCTGCTGACGGCCATCGCGCACAACGCGGGCGTCGAGCAGGTGGGCGCGAGCCGCGCGCGGGCGGAGGCGGAGGGGGCCGCCCGCGTCACAGAGGCTCGGGCGGAGCTGCACACCGCCCCACAGCGCCGCGACGCACGCAGCGCCGCGGTGGACGCGGAGGTGGCCGCGATGAGAGCGCGCGCGGAGACGGAGGAAAAACGCCTCGCGGCGGACGCGGAGCTGCGGGCGACGCGCGCAGAACAAATGGCCGAGATCGCTGCCGCCAAGTGCGAGGCGCTCGTGGCTGCTGTGGGGCGCGACGCATTGTCGCACCTCGCACGCGCGGCGCCGGAGAGGCGAGCGCATCTTCTCTCTGCATTGGGTCTCTAGGCGCGGGGGAAGGTGAGGGAGTGGTGGTGGTGATGGTGAGGAACTGCCTCTTGCATACATGACCGTGTCTTCTCTGCCTACGTCTTTGATTCCTTTCATCATGTGTGAATGTGGCAATGTCCACTCTTGCGTTTACTGTGTGCGTGTGTGCGTGTGTCTATGTGTGTATGCGTGTCTGTCTATCAATGCGACACTCGGTTTCATCTCGCGCCCACTACTCCGTATGCGGGGTTTCATTTGCAGCGTTTACCGTCTTTCTCGTTCTTCATCACATTAAAAAAAAATAGTTACAGAGCATTTTCCAGAATAGCTTCATATCATATAGAAAGTAACCGGACAGCTGGGCCTATCCCACATACAGTTCTCATACGTTGTCTCGTTGAGGAGACCAGACACACACACACGCGGACACAGTGGGGATGAACGCGCCGGAGATGCCAGCGGCGTCGCGGCGCGAGGTGGTGATTGGCACCTCGGACTTTGGGGCCGCGGGGGAGGAGTGCATGGAGCGCGCGTCGGCGGCGGCGGTGGAGGAGCACCTGGGCGGCATGCGGGAGGTGCTGCTGCGGGGGACGCTCGGGGCGCCGCCGCCGCCGGAGGGGCTGCCGCTGGCGGCCGTCGCGATCCGCGCCGACGACACGCGGCGGCTGGACGAGCTGCACGACGCGCTGGACCAGGTGTGCTACTGGGCGCTGGAGGAGGGCACCACGTACGCGGCGACCCCCAGCCTCCTCGCGCAGGCGGAGGCGCCGGAGGTGGTATTCGTGTGCCTCGCCAGCGGCCGCCCGCGCATCGCCGTCAGCGCCCTCCGCGCCGCCGCCCACATGGCGCGCCACCCGCAGTGCCTCTCCGAGCTGCAGCGCGTCGCCCGCGGCTACCGGGCGCTGCGTGCGGAGAGCGCGGAGGCGGCGGGGCAGCCGGCGAGGGAGGGGGGCGAGCACCGGTCGGCGGCGCTGCTGCAGGCCGTGGCGGCGGCGCTGCAGGGCTCCACCGGCCGCGCGGACGTCTGCGTGGCGGCCGCTGACGCCGCGACGGCGCTGCTGGTGCAGGACAGGGCGGCCGTGCCGGACGCGCTCGAGGCGGGCGTGGTGGCGGCCGCGCTGTCGGCCCTGCAGCGGCACGCGGGCGGCGGCGGCGGCGAGGTGCGCGTGGCCGTTCTGCGGCTGCTGGCTGTTCTCGTGGGCGAGTCTGGCGAGTGGGGCGGGGAGGAGCACCAGGCGAGCGAGGGCGGCGCGGATAGCGGCGGGGACGGGGAGGCAGAGCCGCCGCTGTCAGTGCTGCTGTGCGACGTCGGCGTGGCGCGGGACTACGTGATGCCGGCGGTCGAGGCGGATTGGGACTCGCTGGAGGTGCGGCGGTGGGCGCTGCGCTTCCTGCGCTCCTGCGCGCGCGATCCGCGCAACGCGGTGCCACTGCTGCAGTGCCACGCCCACCGCGCCTGTCTGCGGGCGCTGCGGGAGTCGACCTACACACCCGACGTGTTTGCGGTGGCGGCGGAGGCGGTGGGGCTGCTGACGCCGGCGCTGGACGCCTGGCAGACGCGCGGACTGCTGTACGTCGTGCGCGACGGGCTGCTGGCGCGCGACGACGCCTCCTCGCAGGCGGTCCTGCTGGCGCTGCTCTACGCGGCCCTCCGCCGACACACCGGCGGCGGAGCGGGGCAGGCAGCCCGCGTGAACCCCTACAGCCTCTACAAGATGCCGCCCGGCTGCGAGCCGCCCGCCTCGACGCTGCGGGAGACGCGGGGAAAGCGCGAGGGCTGCGCGCCGCGGCTGGAGGTGAGCGAGAAGCTGGATGTGGGCGGCGGTGGGCCAGCGGGGTGGCAGCACTTTTTTATGCGGCTGCGACTGCCGCAGGTGGTGGGCCATGTGCTGGACTTCTACGGCGGTGTTCTTCGCGACGACGAAGTAGGCGTGGATGGCGTGCGGGAGGCGCTGCGCATGCGCACCCTCGCCGAGGAGTGCTTCCGCATGCTCATCTCGTAGTGTGGGTTGCCGTTGGCTTGCCTGCTCGCTTCATCAAAGCAACAACAAAAAAAGAAATTGGATGATATCACTTAACATGAACAATGCGAACGAGGCACAGTTTAATAGTCGTCTAATAAATTCTTCTTTCATGCAGTGTGATTTTCGTTTTCCGTTCCACACTCGACCTCTTGAATTACATTTATGCTCTCTGTTTATTTTGAACTGACGACTCTCTCCACTTTTAATCACACCAACCCTCCCCCCCCTCCCCCCCCCCCCCCCCCAAACACACACACACTCATGAAAGTGAACAGAACACTCAGTTGAAGTTTTGGTCTTCTGAGGCTTTCGTAAAAAAAAAAAAAAAAAGAAGGAGAGGTTGACGACCCCCCCCCCCCCCCCCCCCAATTAGTAGTGCCGTGATGGCGGAAGTGGAGCCGCTGACGGACGCGGAAGCGAACCAGGTGTCGCTGCAGTTCCTGCTGCTGGACACGGACTCCGACGGACGGCTGACGGTGGACCAGCTGGGCGAGCTGCTGCGCGCCATCGGGCTCTTCCCGTCGCTGCCGGAGGTGCAGGGGATGGTGGCCATGGCGGACCCCGAGGGCACCGGCACCGTCACCCGCGAGCGCGCTCTCGAGATGGCGGCCGCGCTCAAGCCGCAGCGCACCACCGAGGAGGAGCTGCGCGAGGCGCTGCGCGTGCTGGACGAGGATAACGACGGCTTCATCTCGGCCGCGGAGCTGCGCTACATCCTGGTGAACCTCGGCGTGCGCATCAGCAAGGACGAGGCGGACGAGGTCATCGAGGACGCGGAGAAGGACGCGGACAACCTCATCAACATCGACGACCTCGTCACGATGCTCATGGAGCCCAATGCCATGCAGTGAGGTGTGGGAAGGACGACCGTCGCTTGCTTTTTTTTTTTGTGTGTTGCTCTGGTACCATTTATGTAAACTAGTTTTCCTTTTGACGTTTTCGCAAACTACTCTGAAGAATAGTAGTAGCAATACTAAATAATATGGCAGGAGCACGTGCCCAGGTACTCGACTCAACAAGTCATCTCCTTCTTGCATTCAGCACCCACTTGCCAGTGGTGCCGTTTTTTTTCTTCTTCTACCAAAATTGATCAGACTCCAGGAAGTGGCTGCTGCCACATGCGAGCTTCCCCTGTGCTTTAACATCTTCACTCCTCCTCTTCCCCTCTTTCATTTTTCTTCTGGAAACAACAACAACAACCGTAGCTGGGTAAGTGCAGAGGTACCAATACGAAACCGATCAAAGCAAGTAGTTAAGAAAAAAAAAAAAAAAACAATCACAACAACACAGTCGAATGGAAGGCGGTGTGCTTTTCATCGACAATGGCGGGTACGCCCTCAAGGCCATGTATCTTCCCAGCGGCGCGGGCGGCCGGCCGCGGTACCTGACGATCCCCAATGCGGTCGGGGCGGCGTCGCAGTCGCTGCGGGGACTCGTGGGCGACGCCATCGCGCGGCTGCCGCACTACCACTGCTTCCTGACGCGGCGGCCGGTGGAGGGCGGCTTCGTCGTCGACGCGCGCCTGCAGGCGTACGTGTGGGAGCACGCGCTCGCGCGCCTCGGCGTGGGGGCCGGCGCGGAGGTCGACCTCTACCTGACGGTGCCCTTCGCCGCCCCGAAGGCGGCCGCGCAGGTGCTGCTGCAGCTGCTCACCGAGCACACCCGCTTTCGCTCCGTCACGTTTGTGAGCGCCTCACTACTGACACTGCTGTCGTTCGAGTGCCCGAGTGCCAGCACTGACACCACCACTCCGTCCACAGACCACTCCACAGGTAAAAGCCGCAAGCGTACCAGACAGCAAGCCACTGAAGAGATGAGCGCCGAGAGCGCCGCCCTGCCTGGGTGCGGCATCGTGGTGGACGTTGGCTTCTCCGGGGTGAGTGCGGTGCCGTACCTGCACTACCTCCCCGTGTGCTCCTCCATCGCGCGCAGCGACGTCGGCGGGAAGCTGCTGGCCAACTACCTGCGCGAGCTCGTCTCGTACCGCCAGGTGGACGTGACGCGGGACGGGTGGCTGATGGAGCACGTCCTGCAGCGCTGCGGCGCCGTCGCCCTCCGCCCGCGCGACGCCCTCGACTGGTGGAGCCGCCACCGCCGCCTGCGCCGCCCTCCGCCCGCCGCCGCCGCCACCGCCACTGAGCTTCCGCTTCCCCAGAGCGAGGAGGACGACGACAGCCTGGACGGTAGTGAGGCAGCGGAGGAAGAAGAGGAAGAGAAGACGAGACCAAACCGATGCGGCGGACAGGGAGCGGAAGAGCAGGAGACTGCACACAACCAATACAGAAGAGAAGACGGACTTGTCGGCGGCGGCACCTACTTCCCCGGCAGCAGCAGACACCGCCACCATGACGCCTG
Organism: Kentomonas sorsogonicus; assembly: GCA_030347455.1. Lineage (NCBI taxonomy): Eukaryota > Euglenozoa > Kinetoplastea > Trypanosomatida > Trypanosomatidae > Kentomonas > Kentomonas sorsogonicus. Next base: position 77,892 of record JAQOSZ010000144.1, on the reverse strand, counting down.
ACACGACGAAAGAGGTGGTCTACTACCTCCCCAGCGTCCTGTCGCTGCTGCCGCTGGGCTGCACGGAGGAGGAGCTTCCCGCTCGCCTCAGCGCCGCCGAGCGCGCCGACCCCGCGTTTGCGCGCGGCCTGCAGACAGTCGTGCTGCGCCACGAGCGGCTCATGGTGCCCGAGCTGCTCTTCACCCCCCTCGGCGCCGGCATCCACCAGCTCGGCGTCGCGCAGTGCGTCACCGGCGGCGTCTTCGCCCGCGGCCTGCTGCGCGAGCTGCCGCTGCTGCGCGCTACCCTCCTGCAGCGCGTGCGCGTGGCGGGAGGGCTGCGGCACCTCCCCGGCTTCGACGCCCGCCTCGCACTGGAGCTGCGCGCGGAGACCCCAGCAGACGACGGCGGCGGCGCGGCGACCGCGGCTGGGGGGCTGTCTCTGACGCCAGCGCCGGCACTGCAGGGCGGCGACGGCGCCGACGCGATGTCGGCCGCCTCCCACCAGCCGGTGCGCGGGGCGCTGCTGCTGCTGACGGCGCCGCGATACCGCCGCCTGCTGGAGCTTTTGCACAGCCGCTGCCGAGTGGGCCTGCAGGGCAGCGGTCTTCTTTCCGTTGAAACGGTACAGGACGCGCTGGCCGCGCTGCTTTGAATGGCATGACCTCTCTTCTGCTTTTTTCTGTTGTTCTTCTTTGTTTTGCCTCCGCGGCTGTTATTGAGGTGGAAGCAGTTTAACGTTACTTCAAGCCAGGATGTGTGTATCCTCTTTCATAGGTACGTACGCCAGAATATCTTTTTTTTTTTTTTTTTTTTTGACAGAGAACGCTCAATGATTATGAGAAAAGGGAAAAAAATCGCTTCTTCCTGTCACAACTCCCTCTCTCCATCTCTCTCTCTCTTTCTTCATCCCTCTCTACCAACTCCAACTTTTCCAAATCCACTTGCCAATAGATAAACCTAGTTATTAGTTTCGTCGCAATCCGACACCTCTCGCCCACAGTCCTCGCATCTCACTTCATCCTTACCACTTTTCTCCGCAGTCCTTGCCACAGCCATGTCTGCCCGCATCAACCACCTGCTGCAGCACCTGTCGTCGCGCGACGGCGACAGCGACGGCGTCAAGTACCTCAAGAACCGCCTCGCGCTGGCCTCGCTGTCGACGCAGTTCAACATGTCCGACGACAAGGTCAAGCAGGTGTCGCTGCACATGATCCACGAGATGATCGAGGGCCTCGAGGGCCGCCCCAGCACCATCCGCATGCTGCCGTCGTACATCTACCGCGCCGACCCCCGCCTCGCCAGCGGCGCCTTCTACGCGCTCGACCTCGGCGGCACCAACTTCCGCGTGCTGCGCGTCGCCCTGCGCAACGGCCGCGTGGAGGACCGCATCGACTCCAAGTTCGTCATCCCCAAGAAGGCGCTCACCGGCACCGCCACGGACCTCTTCGACTTCATGGCGCGCAGCGTCAAGACGATGCTGATGGAGAAGGCCCCCCAGGACCTCGACAAGGTCGTCCCCCTCGGCTTCACCTTCAGCTTCCCGTGCGACCAGAAGGCCGTCAACAAGGGCCTGCTGATCAAGTGGACCAAGGGCTTCTCGACCAAGGGCGTCGAGGGCGAGGACGTGGTGCAGCTGCTGCAGAACTCGCTGCAGCGCCTCAACGTCAAGGTGAACGTCGTCGCCCTCTGCAACGACACCGTCGGCACCCTCATCGCCCGCTACTTCTCCGACGAGAACGCGCAGGTCGGCGTCATCATCGGCACCGGCAGCAACGCGTGCTACTTTGAGCGCAGCGACCTCGTCACCAAGGACGCCAAGGTGGTCGCCCACGGCAGCCAGTTCACGCCCATCAACATGGAGTGCGGCAACTTCGACTCCAAGTACAAGTACACGCTCCCCATCACCGTCTACGACGACGAGATGGACCTCATCACGCCCAACAAGGAGAACCAGCGCCAGGAGAAGCTCGTCGCTGGCATGTACCTCGGCGAGATCTCCCGCCGCGTCCTCGTGCACCTCGCGACCATCGGCTGCCTGCCGGCCGAGCTCACCTCCGGCCTCGGCAAGGCCTGGGCCTTTGAGACGAAGCACGCCGGCATGATCTCCGGCGACCAGATGCCCGGCCTGCAGTTCACGCGCGCCATCATCAACAAGGTCGCCGGCGTCGACGTGACCGACCTGACGCACCTCAACACCATCCGCCAGGTGTGCCGCCTCGTCCGCGGCCGCGCGGCGCAGCAGGGCGCCATCTTCTCGTCCGCGCCGCTGCTCAAGACGCACCAGCAGGGCCTCGCGACCATCGCCGTCGACGGCTCCGTCTACGAGAAGGTCCCCTCCTTCCAGCGCCTCTACCAGGAGGGCGTCAACCGCGTCCTCGGCAAGCAGTCCAAGGCGACCGTCGTGCTGCAGAAGGACGGCAGCGGCGTCGGCGCCGCCATGATCTCGGCCCTCGCCGTCGTCCAGGGCAAGTAGAGGCCGCACACACCCACGCGTCTGTTCTCTCGCTTCCCCCGTCCGGATTTCCACCTGAGCAGTCGTCTCTTCTCTTCTCCGTCCCACTAGTTTTCTTCTCCCCCTATCTTACACTCAAAACGCTTCCCTCCCCCATTTCTTTTCAAATCAACATTTTCTTTTTAAATTTTTGGACTGAAAATTATAGCCATGTGTTTTTCATTGTTTTGTTTCCCTTTCGTTTTCTTTTTTCCGTTGTGGCTCTCCCTTTACCGCTCAACTATTATCGCTGTGTCTTTTTATTTATTTTTTTTTTTTCTTGTTGTTGTTGTCCTCTGTCTCCTTATCAGGCTTTCTCTCTCCTTTGTCTCTCGCTCTCACGGTTTCCATTTGTTCTCTGTTTGTCGTAACGTTTGCCCCGCAAACATAGGCTCACTCTTTTTCTGAACAAAGGAACAGAGAGATGGAAGGATTCTTTTGAGAGAGAGAAAATAAAGCATTATATACAAAGAACTGAGTAAAAGACATGAAATTTGCTTTATTCTTTTTTTTTTTTAAATAAATTACTTTCTCCCCTTTCTTGCTTTTCTACTCTCCCGACCTGACCCCGTCTGTCTGTCTTCTGAGCGTCAGCTATGAGAAGTGATAAAAAGACACACGCGTGCTGAACGGCGTGGTGGCGTGACCTATTTCAGCTGTTGCCTCACTTTCGCCCAGGGAAGACAGCGGTGAGCTCTCCAGCAACTACCAAAAAACGGAGAAAAACAAAAAGTTGCAAGATCTCAACAGCTCATACTTTTGAACTGTGGTCACCGGAGTCTACCACATCGTTACAAAAAATAAAAATAAGTAATATATAACAATAACACACGATCGCTTCGTATTCAGCAAGCGATGAGGAAAACATAAAAGTTGACGGTATAAAAGCCTCACCCACCCAAATCTCCAGTCTAGCACACACACACACACACACACACACACACACACGCGTCGTGTCTGATCCTCTTGTTTTCTTGTTTGCTTCCCCTTTCCCCTACTCCTTCTTTGTAGTGCCCGTTTGCTGAAAAGTTCACTGGTGTCTAAGAGGCCGTGCATCACGGTACGCGCGCGACTGCTGGGTCTACATACAGAGAAGAGGAAGACAAGATTAGAGGAGTGCGAAGAGTGGCTACTGCCACGATATCAAAAGATTTTTTTTGTTTCCTTTTTCTTTTTTTTTTTTTAAGTATGATATCACACTGCCTGCCAAGAAAACGAAAGTATTTATTGATAGCGGTTTTTTTTTCGCATAATGCGCAAGTACTGCAGTACACAACGTATTGCTGCCCGAATGGTAAGGTGAACAAAGTTCTCGTGCAAAATGGGATGCTTTGAGCCAACTACAGTTTATTCTTCTTCTTTTTTTTTTCTGTGACATATTTGAAAACGTTATACTTTCTTTTGATCGTTCCTGACTCCGTATTGTGAAGGGTGTGTCACTCTTTTTGTTACCCCATTAATCTTCCATCCTCCCTCAATATCACGACCAACAACAGCAACAACAACAACACTTCATCTGCAATAGGATTAAAATAATAATAAAAAAGAGTTGTGATTGTTTCATATAGTTTTCCCTTTTTGCTTCTGCGAGCGAATGTACGGGCTAATTGCAAGAAGGCTCTGTCAGCCACCGCTGCGGCGCAGAGCTGCTGGGGCACTCGTATCTTCGCGCAACTTTTCTTCTTTTGGCAGCACTCTACTGACGAGCCAGCGGCAGCAACACAGCAGTAGCAGTAGCGCCCGGACGAGCGCAGGCGGCGTTAGCGTCAGCAGTAGCGGCGGCGGCGCTGATGCAAGCGTCACCAGCGGGCAGACTGGCCAGCGTCAGGGTCAGCAGCGCCAGCAGCAACCGCAGCGGCAGCATCGTCACAACTACAACAGTCGTTACCACAGCAATAACAACAATAACAGTAGCAGCAGCAGTGGTCAGGACGCAGGTGGCGGCGGCAACCGGAACTACCACGGCAATGGCGCAATGGCGGCGGCGGCGGAGGCTCTCAGCAGCAACGCCAGCGGCATTCGTATTCTCGCAACAGCCAGCAGCAGCAGTATCGCGACCACCACCACCACCACCACCAGAACGACCGCAGTAGCAACAGCGGCGCCGGCGAAAGTTCCGAAAAGAGTAGCCACGCCCGCCAGCAACAGCAGCAGTCGCGGCCTGCGGTCGACATGACGGCGCTTCCCGCCGAGCCGCTGGCGACCGTGCACTTTCTGGCGGCGCGCGAGGCGGCGGCGGAGACGGTGCAGTGGCTGGAGGGGCGTCTCGCGTCGGCGGAGAGCCTGCTGGCTGCGGCGGGCGGCCCCTGCGCGGTGCGCGACGTGATGCTCGGCGCCGCGCGCGCGTGCGTCGCCCTCGGGCGCATGGACGTGGTGCGCAGCCTCTTTGGGCGCGCGGTGCGGGAGCTGGGCCCCGCGGGGCTCCTCAGCGCCGCCTTCTTCGACGCGTACCTGGAGGTGCTGACGCTGCGGCGCAGCCACGACCCCGCGGAGGCGGTGATGGTGCTGGAGGCGATGGCCGCCGCCCGCGTGCCGCGCACCCGCCTCACGTACCACTACCTCATCGAGATGCACATTCGCGCCGGCGCCGCACCGCAGGGCCTGTGGCGGGAGATGGCAGCTGCGGGTCTGCGGCCGCTGCCGGCGACGCTGCGCGCGCTGCTCACCCGCGTCGTCCCCCGCAGCACCGACGCACCCTTCGTGCTCTCCGTCGCGCGCGCCGCCCTGCGTGCCGGCAGCGCCGCCATTGACCGGCGCCAGCTCAGCGAGCTCGTGCAGCAGGTCCTGAGCGAGCGGCCCCCGTCCGCTGGGGCGGCGGCGGAGGGGGCAGGCGCCGCACTGGTGGGCAGCGGCCCCGCGGGCGCGTGGCTCTACGCCCCCGAGCACGTCATGTGGCTGCTGCACGAGCTGGAGCTGCGCTGCGTGGCGGAGCGCGCGGCCCTCGCGCCGTTTGTGCAGGTGCAGCACGTCGCGGCGCTGCTCTTGCGGTGCGCCAAGGCCGCGGACGCCACCACCGCCGGCCGCGCGCTCGCGCTGATGGAGCGGCACGTGATGCGGCAGACGGCCGACGTCATGGCCCTCTCGGCGTTCGTCTACGCGCAGGCGCGGGAGGTGGAGCGCGCGCTGGACGCCGTCGCGGCGATGGCGCGCCGCGGGCACCTCGACAACACGGACCCCTTCAAAAAGTACACCATCGACTGCCTGCGCCTGACGCTCGACCGCCACTTTCTGCTGTGCGTCGCGGACGCGCTGGGCAACGGCCCCGCCCTCGCGCGCGCGGCGCGGCATCTGGCGCGGCAGCGGCGCTCGGGGGCGGCGGTGTCGGCGCACGTGCTGGACCTGCTGGTGCTGGCGGCGGCGCGGCAGGGGGAGGAGCGGCGGGCGCTGGCGCTGGTGGCGGCCTACCCCACCGTCTGGGGCGTCGCGCCGCGCGCCAACACGTACAACTGTCTCCTCGTCGGCTGCGCGGCGCACCAGCACGGCGCGATGCTGCTGCGCGCCGTGTACGACGACATGCGCCGCGCCGGCATCGCGCCGACGCCGGTGACCTTCCGCCTGCTCATCCGCCAGGCCGTCGCCAGCGACGACGTCGACGAGGCCGCCTTCTACCTGCAGGAGGCGGCGCGCCAGCCGGGCCTGCGCGTCGAGGTGGAGATGGTGCTGCCCATTCTCGAGCGCGCCGCGCGCGCCGGCGACGCGGAGACGGCGACGCGCCTCAGCCGCTTCGCCCTCGACAGCGACATCGGCATCGACCCGCACGTGATGCAGACCGTCATGCGGCACCTCTCGGAGGCGGGCCAGGACGTCACCGTGCTGCAGGGGCACCTGCCGCTGCACGAGGCCCTTCGCAGCCGCTCCAAGGTCGGCCGTCAGCGTGCCCGCAGCGAGATTACGCTGTGAGCGCGGCCGCCGACTCTCTTTTGCACTCGTTCGTCTTTCTTTTCTTCGCACCTCTCTCTCTCTCTCATCGTCACAATTCGCACCACGTATCGTATGGTGTGTATTATTGCAATCGCTAATCCAGAGGATTTACATGTATGCTTGTTAGAAAGGACAGTGTGCTGTTCCCTTTGCACAATGATGCATTTCGCTCCCACACATTTGTGCCCCTGCTGACGATCCCGTGCTGCATAATGGCCACCTCACCACTCACTCACTCTGTCGCTCTCTGCCTCCCCTGCTGCCTTCCTTCTGCCAGTAAAGTGCGAAACACATCACTAGCAGAATCCCTCACGGATACATATTGACACACACACACACACACACACACACACACACACACACACACACTCACACACTAAGATGCAGGGCTCGCCGGAGAGCGTCAGCGGGCGGGAGTCGACGTACGAGCTGCGGGAGATGATCGGCTCCGGGGGGCGCAGCGTGGTGTACCGCGCGGTGGACACGCAGAGCGGGCAGGCGGTGGCGGTGAAGTGCCTGCTCTCCGGACGCGACCTGCAGCAGCGGTGGCGCGACGAGGTGCAGGCGATGGTCGGCCTCGCCGGCTGCCGCCACGTCGTGCGCTACCTCGACCAGGCGCAGGTTGGTAACAACTTTTACATCGTCATGGAGTACGCCCCACACGGCGCCCTCAGCGCGCTGATCCCGCGCGACCCCGCCGGCGGCGGCACGACGGGCATGCCGGAGGGGCAGGCGGCGCGCTACATCTACCAGATCGTCGACGGCGTGGCGGAGCTGCACAGCCGCGGCCGCATCCACCGCGACCTCAAGGCCGCCAACGTGCTCGTCTTCGACAAGGACGAGGTGAAGCTCGCCGACCTCGGCCTCGCCACCGACGCCGTGCCCCCGCAGCCGGCAGACAGCGAGCAGCAGTCGCAGCAACAACAGCAGCAGCAACCCCAGGAGCAACAGCAACAGCAGCAGCAGCAGCAGGCGCGGCCCTCGGGGACATCCAGCCGCAAGAACGACACGCTGGTGCTGGGCTCCGTGTACTGGCTGGCGCCGGAGGTGGCCGCGGGTGCCGCGCACGACGCGCGCAGCGACATCTGGGCGCTCGGGTGCGTCGCGCTGGAGCTGCTCGCCGGCCACCCGCCGCTGCACGACCGCGCGCCGGCCAACGCGCTCTTCACGCTCGCGGAGGGGAGCGACCCTGTCGTCGTCCCCGACACGCTCTCGCTCGGCGCGCAGGACTTCTTGCGGGTGTGCCTGCAGCGGGACCCCGCGGCGCGTCCGCAGGCGTCGGCGCTGCTGCGCCACAACTGGCTGCTCGACCTGCGCGTCGGCGTCCGCCTGAGCGCCCTCGCGGGGGCCCAGCGCCGCGCCGAGCCCGAGTCGGGTGACGACACCGCCGCCGCCGCCTCGGCCAACAACAGCGCCGCCGGCGGCAGCACGCGCACGACCGGGGACGGCAGCAGCAGCCACAGTCGCGCCGTCGCGGTCTCGCAGGAGACCAGCGCCTCCGCCGCCTTGGAGCTCGGCAGCAGCAACAGCGCCGCGGGGCCGGGGCCGGTTGCGGCGACGGCGGCGGCGTCGTGGGGCGGGAGTCTGCCGGTTCCGACGGACGACATTGGGCAGTGGGTGGAGGCGCACCTCTTCTCCAAGTCGGCGCAGCAGAGCGAGCGGTGGCTGCAAGAGGGCAACCTGCAGAAGGTGGTGTCGGTGCTCAGCTCCGTGACGGCCGGCGAGTCCTTCCGCATCATCCGCAGCCTCGCCTTCGCGGCGCAGCGCAGCCGCGGCGGCACGACGTGCTTCTTCGACTGCCTCGGGCAGACGCGGCTGTGGTCCTACACCGACCTCTCCGTGCTCTGCACCCTCGACGACCTCGCCTCGCTCTTCTGCGCGTGCTGCGAGCGGCAGAGCGTCGCCGTCGGGCAGTTCGCGCCGTCGCACCCGCAGGCGATCCGCATGCTGCTGCGCTCCGAGAACAAGGGCATCACCGGCGCCTGCGTCGACGCGCTGCTGCAGCGCCTCACACGCGGCGGCGACAGCGGCACGGCGGCGGCCGGCGACGCGCAGCGCGCGCAGGTGCAGCAGCGCATGGTGGCCGACAAGGGGCTGGTGGCGCTGCGGGGCGTGGTGGAGCAGCAGTGCGAGGCGAGCTTCCAGGGCGGCACGGAGCCGCCGCTGGGGTGGGCCGGCATCGACCGCGTCGTCGAGATCCTCTACCGCACCGACCCCACGCCGGCCGCGCGCCGCTGCGTCTACGGCGCGCCGGTGCCCGCCTCCTCTGCCGCGGCCGCGGTGAGCGTCAACGAGGCGCTGAGCACCACCAGCATGAGCGGCGCCTCCGTCGGCCGCTCCCCGCGGGCCGAGGACCAGGCCTCTGCCGCCGCGGCCGAGGACGGCGACGGCGGTGCTGCCGCGGCCTCCGCGTCCGGCGCCGCCGCGGACGACGGCGAGGGGGCGGGCGGCGCGCGGACGCTGGTGCTGCCCGAGGAGGCGGCGAGCGCGGAGGAGGTGGAGCGCTACGGTACTACGCAGGCGCCGCGGCGGGGATGGTGCCTCGCGCTGCTGGAGGCCTCGCGGCACGGCTGCCCGTACGCGCTGCGTCTGACGCTGAAGCTCGTCAAGCTCTACCTCGACACGGAGGAGCCGTTCCTCGCCAAGGTGGTCACGAGCGTCGTCGGCACGCTGCTCATGGTCGCTGCCGCCCCCACGCTCGGCAACGCCCCGCTGCAGGCGGAGGCGCTGCACGCCGTGGTGGCGCTGCGCAAGGCGCACCCGCGCGTGTCGGCGTTTCTGCGCGACGGCCGCGGGGCGACGCCGCTGCTGGGCTACGCCCTGGACGCGGTGCGCGCAACGGCAGAGGCGCTGGCGGCCGGCGTGCCGCCCCCGGAGGTCGAGGAGGACGGCGCCGCCGACGCCGCTGAGGCAAGCGAGGTGCTGCGCGCGCTGCTGCTTCTGTGCGAGGACGACCGGCTGGCGGCCTCCTGCGGCTCCTGCCCCGTCTTCGCCCAGGCGCTGGCGGGCCTCATCATTGTGGTCGTGACCAAGAGCGCCGAGGCCGGCGACAACACGGAGGAGGCGGCGGCGCTGGCGGCCCTCACCGACCCCGCGCTGCGTCTGCTCGACCGTCTGCAGCCGGTCCTCGGCGCGGTCGCCGCTGCGCTGCCGCCGCCGCTGCACGCTAGGCTCGTCGCCGCACTCGAAAGCCTTGTGCCGACCGTCGACGAGGGCGACGAGGAAGAGGAAGAAGAGGAGGAAGAGCAGCGGCAGGAGCAGCAGCCACCAGCGGTCAGCAGTGCGGGTGAGAATACCGCAGCGGAGGAGGAAGAGGCGGATCTGCACGTCGCGTCTGCTGTCATCGCACGCCGCACACTCCGTCGCGGGCTGCGCACCAGCGGCACGTTTGGCACCAAACCTGACGCCATATAGAGGAGAGGAAACACACTTCGATTTCTACCTTCGTTGTGCGCTGCGCAGCCACCGCTCTCCAACGAATTGCTACTTCCTCCTACCTTTGTTGCTTTACGCTTGTTCATCTATTGACTTAGACTCGGTTTACCGCTGTCATACAAGTGCTATTGATGAACATCACCTTTCTCTCGATGTGAACTTGTCTGTTCGAAATTTGTAGGACACAAACACACGCACACACACACACACGGAAGCTCCGACTACTTCAAATTGTATGACTGTTTGCTTCATTATTCTCTTCGTCCCTCTATTTCTCCTTGCTATCCCGTCTCCTTCGTTATCTAGAGCGCAGAGTCGCCGCTCGTCAGAGCCCTTCTTTTCATTTATTCTTTGTTTATCTTATATACATCAGTCAATTCAAATACATTTCCAAAACGTCAGCGGATACACAATTCAAAACGACACACACACACACACACACACACACACACATAAATGAACCTTCGTATTGAGGCGAGCGCGCAGCTGCTGAGGCGCGCGGCACACATCCGACGGCACGCCCTGCAGCTGGGCAACCGCAGCGACTACTACGTCGCCTCGACCGGCACCGCCTCGTCGTCGTCGCTGGTGGCGACGGCGCCGGAGACGACCAACACCTTCACCCTCGCGTACGGGGAGCGGGAGGGCCTGGCGGCCGGCGAGCGCCTGGACATGTACGGCTCGCGCGTGCACCTGGTGCGCGCCCTCGCCTACGGGTGGCCGCGCTTTCCGGACGGCGCGGACGGCGGGGCGGCGAGGGAGCCGTCGCCGCCGCCGCCAGCGTACTGCGGGGAGGCGGAGCTGGAGGCCATGACGCGGGAGCTCAACGCCATCACGACGCAGCAGGAGGCGGAGGACCGCAAGAGCGGCAAGAACACCACGGAGCGCACCCTCTGGCGGCTCGCAGCGGCCCCGCCGCCGCCGTTCGAGAACGCCCGCCGCGCGTCCCCCCGCCGCCTGCAGTACAGCAACGACGAGTGCGTGGTGGCGGTGTGGACGCGCGACCAGGCGGCGGACGGCGAGCAGCCGCAGCAGCCGCATCAGAAGGGCCGGCGCTGCGGCTCCCCTGACGACGCGAGCGACATGGGCACGCTCATTGTGGAGAACGGCGTGCTCTTCTCGCGGCCGGAGCTGTCGGGGCGGCGCGAGCTGCGGTCGGCGCGCCTCGCCTTCATGTCGTGCGTCGAGCGCGCGGCGGCCGTGATGACGGCCAACGACGACGGCGGCGTGCCGCTGCGGGTGCTGGACGTCAACGAGATCGACTTCACCTTCAGCCACGCCGCGCTGCAGACGACGCTCGAGCTCGGCCTGCGCGCCGACACCCGCGGCAACGCCGGCGGCCGCGGCTCCCGCAGCTGCCAGCTCAACTACGTCCCGCTCACCGACGCCGCGGCCGCCGTCCCGCTGGCAGAGGAGAAGGCCGCGACCTTTGTCATGCAGACGGTGCTGCGGCCCGGCAAGGCGCATCCGAACCCCTTCAGCCTCCTCCCCGCGTACCACTACCACGTCGGCAGCTACACCGCGCTTCTCGACCTGCCGCTTCCCTCCGGCCGCGTCTTCAACAGCAAGCGCGTGCAGCAGCGAGGCGGCGGCGGCGGCCCCAACGGCACCGCCGCAGACGGCAGGGGCTTCTCGCTCACGGCCTCCTCGCCGGCCACCCAGTCGCAGGCGGACAACCGCAGCGCCGTGGCGGTGCCGCTGTCGCGCGCGCTCGCGACGCTGCGCAAAGGCGCCTGCATGCTGGTGAACTTTGTGCCGACGCCAGCGAGCGGCGCCGCGCTGCACCGGGAGCTGAGCACGCAGCGGCGCGCGGAGGTGCTGTGCGAGGCGGCGCTGGTGCGCGAGGCCAAGGCGGCGCTCGCGGAGGCCATCTCGCGCACCGGCCGCTGGGGATACATCACCGACGAGGTGCTCCCCGCCGTCGACTCGCCGCAGGGCAGCGCCGTCTCGCTTCTCGTGGTGCTCTTCGACTGACGGAGGGTGAGTTGCCTCCTGTTCTCCTCCTTCCTTTTTCTTTTTGCATTTCCTCACACACGTTTGCCAGCTCTTTAACCACACACACACACAAGGACGCACACACACTCACTCATGCATACGATTGAGGAACATAAAACACGCCCGATGAGTACCTGTTCTTACGGAGCCAGCATAGTTTATACTCTTCTTCTTCTTTTTTTTTTTTTGAACACTGCTGTATTGGTTCTCAACCGTCTCTCTCATGTGAGTTTGTTTGCATCACCTGTTGTATTCCTTTTGCTTTTCCATCGCGAGGCTTGACTTGTGCCTGCTCTTTTTTGTTTCCTTTCCTCCCCCACTCGCGTTCTGCAGTTCCCCCCCCCCCCTTTTCCTCTTCACGTTATCCCCTACGTCCTCACTTCACAACACTCTTCCACCAACACTTTCGTGAACAAGGAAGAACAGATTACTTTCCTCCTCCCCTTGTTTTCTTTTCTTGCTGGAAGCTCTTTCCGTCTCTCGGCAACTGCCCGTTGCATACACACAACCTCATCACACTCTCTACATCTACACATCTGTATATACTGCGAATGATCTCTCGCAGCCGGGGCCTCTCCAAGTACTCGCGTGTGTTGGGCTTCCACCGGGACGAGACGTCGCGCGTGGCCGTCGTGTGCCCCGTGCTCGCGCGCCGCGGCCGCTGCCCCGCGCACAGCAAGGAGCTGCACATCCGGCGCGAGGTCGCCAAGAAGAAGGAGGACGAGCTGGCGGCGCGCGCGGCGGCCATGTACGACCTGCAGGTGGAGATGCTGGCGCAGTACCGCGAGGACGGCAGCATGAGCGAGGAGGAGGCCCGCGCGCTCGTCGGCAGCGGCTTCAGCCCCGAGCCGGCGCGGCGCGCGGAGATGGTGCGGCGGCTGGTGGCCGAGCTCAAGCAGGAGCCGGAGTACCTCAACTGGAACATCGAGGCGGAGGTGGAGGAGCGGCTGGTGCTCGCGCGCGTGCGCCGCTGCGGCTACTCGCACCGCGCCGCCCTCAACGCGGCCGTCAAGCGCAGCCGACGCGAAATGGAGAAGGGCGACGAGACGGCGTGCGACAGCGGCGCCGAAGAGCAGGAGAGGAGGGAGGAGGCGCGGCGGCGGCAGACGGCGCAGCGACAGCGCTGGGACGCCGAGCGGCGGCGCGCCTTTGCCAGCATGACCGACTTCCAGCGCTGCACGGCGTGCCTGCTGTGGCAGCGGCGGGTGACGGTGCCGCAGTCGCTACTCTGCAACGTGCGGGTGGAGCTGGAGAAGGCGGAGGAGGCGGCGCGGCGCGCGGCGGCGGCGGCGGCGGGGGTCGAGCTCGACGAGGACGCGCTGGACGACTACCTCGGCTCCGAGGAGTTCGCGCGGCGGGTGGCGGCGGAGGAGACGCGTCTGGTGCCGCGGGTGCTGTGCCGCCCGGCGCTCGGGCACTTTGACCTCGCCGCCCTCCCCCGCATCGTCGCGCACGTGAGCGCGCACCTGCGGCAGGGCCTCGTGACCCCCGAGACGCTCGCCTACTTTACCAACGCGGCGACGCCGCTGATGCGCGGTGGCTACACCGAGAAGGAGTTCGACCTGAGCAGCACCGCCCGCGCGGACGAGCTGACCGAGGTGCTGGAGTACATGGTGCATGTCTTCAACACCGAGGCGGGGGTGCTGGGCAACCGCGCTGCCGTCGACGAGCCCCCAGCGGCAACTGCGGCTGTGGGGTCCGCCGCCCCTGCGTCGTCGCGGCCTCCCGCCCCCTCCGCCGTCGAGTCGCCGCCGCCGCCGCGGGTGGTGCTGCGCTCGCTGTCGCTGCGCGCCTGCGGGATGACGGCGGCGGAGCCGCTGGTTGCGGCGCTGCACAAGCGGCAGGCGGCGCGCACGCTGCTGGCGCTGGACCTGAGCGACAACCGCCTCAACTCGCTGCGCTTTCTCTTCAACCTGCGGGCGCACTTTGGGGAGCGGCTGCTGCGCCTCTCGCTGCGCAACAACGCCATCACCCGCAAGCCCGAGTACCAGGAGCAGGTGCGGCAGTGCCTCCCCCGCCTCACCTCCCTCGACGGCGAGCCGATCCGCCGCCCCCCGCTCCGCCAGCCGCGGCCCCTGCCGCTCTCGCACACCGTCACCGCCCCCGGCCTGCCCGAGGCGGAGCTCGAGCGCGTGCTGGACACCGTCGCGCGCTTCTGCTACATATGGGAGACGCGCCGCGTGCCGCGCACCGCCCTCGAGCTCGCCTCCCTCGCCGCGGAGGCGGAGGGCGACGCGGCGCTGCTGGCCGAGCGCAGCGCGGAGGAGGAGGTCGACGAGGACAACTTCCCGTACCGCTACCTGCACCCGTCGGCCACCTTCTCGCTTGCCCTTGGCGACGGCTTCTCCTTCGTCGACGCCCCGCGCATGCGGCTGGCGCGCGAGGTGGAGGACGACGACGCCTACGACGGCATGCGCCTCAGCCCCCTCGACGCGCGCGACCTGCGCATCTTCGACGTGGTCATGCGCAGCAGCAGCCGCAACCTCGTCGCGGGCCGCGCCGCCCTCTCGCGCCTCGTGCGCGGCCCGCAGGACTGCTACGCCGCCTACCAGCTGACGCTCTACCCGGAGCGCATGGAGGTCGACCACCACCTCGCCAGCGCCGTCGTGTCGGTGACCAAGGTCGAGCCGCCGGGCGGTCGCGCGGCCGCCAGGAGCGGCGCCCCCGACAGCGCCTTTGGGCGCAGCGCCTTCGACGCGGTTGGGCGGTACTACCTCGTCACGCTGCACGGCGTCATGACGTGGCGGCTGCCGAGCATGCGCGGCGGCGAGTGCCTGCGCGCGGCCTACACCCGCACCCTCACCCTGGTCGACAAGCTGCTCGCGCGCAGCAACTACGACTGGGAGCGGCGCCGCAGCCCCAAGCTGGTCGTCTACAACGACGCCGTGCAGCTGCGGCCGGCGCCCCCGCTCGCGGACCGCCCGGCCGGCGGCGCCGTCTACGCCCCGCAGACGCCCGAGAGGCTCGCGCGCCTCGTGGTGGAGTTTGGCCTCGAGGGCTGCCGCGACGGCGCGGCGCTGGTGCGCGCTGTCATGGAGCGGGCCGCCAGCGACGCCGCGGAGAGCGCCGCGCTCGACACGCTCGTCTTTGGGCCGCCCCCGCTGGCGGACACCGAGGACAGCGACGATGGCGAGGAGCTGTTCCCGAGCGCTCCCGCGCGGCGGGCCCTGGCGGCGGTGGTGGCGGAGGCCCACGCTGGGGAGAGCGCCTCTGCCGCTGCCGCCGCCGCCTCCGCCGACTCTCCCCATTTCACCGTGGTCTCACTGCTGGAGCGGCCCAACCCGCTGCGGCGCGAGAGCCGGCTGTACCAGGAGCCGCAGCCGGCGGAGGCGGCGACGCCAGAGAGTGCGTCGGCGTGGGGCACAACGCCGCATATTGTGACGCTCCAAATGCTCTGCCGCGTCGTGGACACCGCCAATACGCACTGCACCGCCTCTTTCCGCAAGTAATATATCCGCTGCGTACAACTTCTTTTCTTTGTGTGTGTGTGTGTGTGTGCGTATGCGTATCCACTCGCTGACTCAAAGCGGACTAATAAAGGTGCACTGCTTTATTCTCCTCCCCCTTCCTCTATAATCCGATTAATCATTTAACTATTTTTTTTTTCTTTTGTGTCTTTTCTTCTTTATTTGGTTTTGCTTGCTTCGTTAAGTGTCCCAAACCCGTTACCGAAAAGAACCAACCAGTAACATTTCCTTGATGATGGATTCTCGCTGCTCTGTCTGCTTCACACGAGACACGTCCTACGGCGATGATATACAAGTGGCGACTAAACCTCTAACAATATGGCTTATGCCGCTGACATCTGTCACTCATTGTTTTCCCTCTCCCACTGTCTCGGCTCCTGTTCCCGTCTCCTGTTTCCCTTCTCTTCCCTCCGATTTCAGTTGCAGACGTCACATCACTTTTTCTTAATCACACTCCTACAGACAACTTCCATTAACGCCCCCCCCCCCCCCAACAGCGATGAAGCGGTTTGTGTGTCCCCGCGCCGCTGTGGCCCACGCGCGCGCGCAGAGTGGCGGCAACCCTGTTGGCTTCGGCGCGGCCTTTCGCGCTGCGGTGGCGGCGCCCAAGGAGCAGTTCTTCAAGTCGACAGGCTACGCACCGCCAGTGTGGCAGCCAAGCGAGCGCTGGATGAAGTACCGCGCGGTGCGCTGGCTCTCAGACAACCTCATGTGCATCGCTGCCTACCAGCTGGTGCTGCAGCTCGGCGTCACCGCGGGCGCCTACCTCCTTCTGCGGCGCGGCACCGTGACTGCGGAGAGCGCGCGCGTCAGCCTCGAGGCGTGGCACTACCCCTTCGCCAACTGGATGGACGAGACGCCCGCGGAGGAAACGTCGACGCTGGACAGCGTGACCAACGCCGTGACCGCGCGCGTGACGGGCGACGACGCCACCTGGGCCGACGCCTTCCGCATCGCCAACGCGCTGCTCCCGCTGCAGATCGTCGTGCTGATCGCCACCGTGCCCCTCTTCGCGCGCGTGTACCACCCCGTGGTGGACATGATCTGGCCCAAGGCGGCCGCGGCCAAGGCGGCGCAGGCGGCGGCCAAGCAGCAGGCCGAGAGAGCCGCCGCGGAGGCGGAGAAGCGCCGCTCCACCATAAAGCGCGCCTCGTACGTCCGCCAGGCCACCCGCGTGCGCCGCTAGACCCGTATTGCATCCCACACATTGTTTCTCTCCCTCTTCACCCGTGTAGTTTGAAACGTACTGATACAGCTTACTCAGAGAGCTTGTGTTCCCCCCCCCCCTTCCAATGTTGCTGATTTTGCCAGTGTGTCTTAGCGATGCCGTTCCCGAAAAAGTCGCTATTACGGTATTGACCCTTCGGCTCTGTGAATACGTAGGGTGTTTCCCCGCCGTCGTCAAAACGATATTTCTCCAATCCCCCTCCCCCCTTCGTTCCTTCCATAACCAGTACTGTTTTTTTTTTTTCTTCTTTAGCAAACCTCTGAATGGATACGCTGCTCTCCATGCGGTTGTCACACACGACGAAGCCAGTGATGCTGGCACTGCTGGTGCTGGTGTTTCTGGCGGGGGCGCTACCCCTCACAGGCCCCACGCCCGCGCTGGCAGCCCCGATGCTGCGGCGCGGCGACGCGATGCCGCTGATCCTCTACGTGCGCTCGCGCCGGCAGACGGGCGGCGTGCTCTCCCTCTTCGGCGGCGGCGGAGAGGAGGCAGAGGAGGCAGCGGAGGGCCCGGCGGCCGCCACCGGGTCGGCGCCGCCGCTGCTGGGCCCACGCGACGAGCTGGCGCTGGGCAAGCACGAGAGCCAGACGCGGCGGACGGTGTCGCCGGAGCTGGGGCCGCGCTTCGCGGTGCACCGCACGGCAACGATGCCGGTGCCGCTGCTGCGCGAGGCTCTACAGCAGATGCTGGGCGACATTACCCTCCTCGAGAGCGACGCGGCGGTGCGGGTGCGCCTGGGGCGCGGCGCGCAGCGCGAAACGACGTGGATTCCCATTGTGCGGGTCTCGCCGTACTACGAGGGGAAGCGGTACCTCCCCCAGCGCCTCGCCCTGCAGCTCCGGTCGACGACGCTGCAGCCGCAGCTGATGACCCGCTACCCGGAGGTGCTGTCGGGGCTGCGGCTGCGCCTGGGGTACCGCATCGGCGTGACGGGCGAGGTGACCTCGGTCTCCATCACCCCCGAGTACCGCCAGGCGACGCAGCAGGAGCTGAGCAGCGCCCCGCGGCGCCGCCATGACGCTGCACTACGACTGGAGCGAGCACCGGCCGTACAACCCGACGCGCGCGCTCACCATGTGCTCCGCCGTCGCCGTGCTGGCCGGCATGGTCGTCACGTACGTCATTCTCTTCGTGCAGCGCGGCAAGACCTCCAAGCAGTTTCGCCGCCGCGTCGTTAGCGTGCGCCACCGCGACGATTGACATACATTTATACACACACACACACGTACTAGCTAGCTAGCATTGCTTGCTCAACTCGGCTTTTTTGTTTTTCCCCTTTACTATTATTACTATTATTATTATTATTGTGTTGTTTTGCTTCTTGACATTAGATTGGATCATTCGGCTTGGTTATCTTCTGTGCGCTCGTGTGTGTGCCACTGAAGAAGATGCGCAGCTTCTCTTGAATCCAGCGCTTTTACTCGTAATCTGTGTGTAACATTGCGAACTCTATCAGGCCACTGTGTGTGTGTATGGGTGCTTACATTCATTCCTCAAGTGTGTTTCTCTACATTTCCGCTTTCCGTCGTCTTCCTGGTTCTTGTTCATCAAGTACATCAGCACAACCCTCAACTTTTTTTTTGAACTACAACATACATGGTCTTTGGCAGAGCAGCCAAGAGTGGCGGCGGCAGCGACAGCGCGGCAGACCCGCAGCGGGAGGAGCGGCGACGCGCGCGGCGGCGGCGGCAGTTCCTGCGCAAGAGCGCGGAGAAGCGGCAGCGCATCGTGCAGTACCGCCGGCGGCACAACGAATGGGACGGGAAGCTCTTCTACTGCCCCTTCTGCGACGTCTTTGTGAGCTCGCGCGCGCCCGTGTGGCGGCGGCACCGCGGCAGCGCGGGGCACCTCTCCGCCGTCGAGGCCTACTACCGCCTCGCGGCCGACTACGAGGAGGAGCAGCTCGCCGCCATCCAGGCCAGGGTCGCCGAGGCGTGGCTCGCGGAGGGCGAGGACCTCGCGCGCACCCGCGGCATGACCAGTTGCCTCGCCGCCGTGCGCGTCGCGCCGCACATTGTCGTCGGCGGCCCCGCGCCGACCCCCGCCGTCGTCCCGCCGCCCCCGCCGCCGCCGCCCGTCGCCATCACCGTCGGCGGCAAGCCCATCCCCACGACCGCGCAGGAGAGGCTCCACGCCCAGGCGCAGGCGAGCGGCAGCGGCGCCACTCAGCCTTCCCCCGCGCCGAAACCATGACAATCCTGTGATGTCTGCGGCGCGCTGGCGGCGTTGTTGTTTTCATTGTTCCTGCTCTCATTTCACCATCCCATCCCATCCCATCCCATCCCATCCCATCCCATCCCATCTTTTTTTTTTTTTTTTTTTGCATTTGAACTAATGCCGAAGACTCGTCGGTGGGAAATCGTGTTGGAGCACATATAACTATGGATGACATCAAACTCTGAAGTGAGCTGCTAGTTTCCACAATCCACCTCCATTTCTAATTTCATCTCTCCCTGTCCTTTCATTTACTAACCACACCATCAGGATACTTTTCTTTTCTCCCTCCTATCCAAACAGAACGAAGATCACTCTCTCTTCTCACACACAGGCACGCACCACCACATCATTCATTTGATTCCCGCCCCTCCACCCATTCCTTACCCCCCCCCCCCACTCCCAGCACCAGCACGATGAGCAGCGCGGCCGAGCGTCGCATGCAGCTGCGGGACGAGATCCGCCAGTTCTACGCGGACCCTGATGCCGCCTCGGGCGGGTCCGGGGCGGCGGCGGCGGCGCGGCGGGCGGGGAGCGCCGGGGGCACCGGCGGCGCGTCGGCGGCGTCGCCCGAGCTGGACCTGGACTCGGAGTACTTCAGCGTCGGGCGCTACACGACGGAGCTGCTGCGGCGGGAGAGCCTGCGGGGGCTGGTGGAGGCCGACACGGCGCTGCTGCGGCGCATGCGGCGCCTCGACAGCGACCTGCAGGAGCTGGTGTACCGCAACTACGCCAAGTTCCTCTCCGCCAACGCGACCATCCGGGAGATGCAGGACAACGTGCAGGAGATGGGCACGAAGCTGCAGGCGCTGTCGGCCAACGTCGACGACATGGACGCCGTCTCGCGCGACATCAGCGGCGCCCTGCAGCAGCACCGCAGCGAGGTGGACCGCACCATCACGGCCAACCGCCTGCTGCGCAAGGTGCAGTTCCTCGCGGACCTCCCGGCGCTGATGCGGCGCCTCACCGCGCGCCGCGACTACACCGCCTGCGTGCGCTACTGGGCCGCCGGCGACCGCTTCCTCGCGCAGCACGAGCACCTCGGCAGCATCGCCGCGATCCACCGCGAGTGCCGCGCGCTCGCCCGCGAGCTCTACGCCGCCATCGAGGCCGCCATGTGCGCCTTCCCCCTCGACGACCCCGACGCCATGGACGTCATCCGGCGCTTCGTCGACAACCTCCGGGCGCTGCGCGCGACGTCGCTCTTCGCGGACGCCCCGGGCGCCGCCGCCGCCGACGACACCTTCGAGGAGGGCGTGCTCAAGGCGCTCATGCGCAGCGTCGCGGAGAGCTTCTCGTCCGGCGTCGCGTCGGTGCAGCGGGCGGTGCGCGCGTCGCTGGCGGTGCCCGACTACGCCGCGACCCCCGTGCTGCAGCGCGGGCAGTTCGTGGAGCAGGTGAACGTGCGCGAGGCGCTGGCGCAGCTCAAGAGCGCCTGCGCGCTGCTCTCGGCCAACTCGGAGAAGGTGCACTCGCTGCTGAACCAGACGCAGCTGCTCGAGCGCGTGACGCTGCGGGTGGCGGCGGAGGTGCAACCGGTGCTCATCGGCACCCTCGAGCCCATCTCCACCATGCTCGCCGACTACGCCTCCGCCGCCTTTGTCGCCATCGCGGCCGAGAGCGGCACCGCCGCCGTGGAGAACCCCGACGCCGTGCGGGCGCTCGTCGAGGCCGCCGCGGCCGCGGTCGCCCGCCAGCTGCGCTCCGTCGCCGCGACGCTCAAAGGCCTCGGCGCGACGTACCTTGACACGAAGCTCAACAGCCAGAGCGCGGCCTACGCGGCGATGGTCGACGACGCCATCCTGCTCGTGCTGCGCGCCTGCGGCGACACGCTGGCCGCGCGCGCGACGATGCTGCCGCCGCCGCAGCCGCCCAGCGCGACCGTCTTCATGACCGACGCGCAGCGCGAGCACAACGCGCTCCTCGCCGGCTGCGTCACGCCGCTGGTGTTCGCCTCGCTCAGCGCCGCCCTCGAGGCCGCCTTCTCGGCGCAGCTGCTCGAGACCGAGGTGATGGCCCCCAGCGCCGCCGTCGCCGAGGCCTGCGAGCGCCTGCGCCGCGCCGCCAAGAACCTGCAGCACCGCGGCGTCGTGCTGCTCGGGCAGGTGCAGGCGCGCGCAGTCAACCACGCGGTGCTCTTCACCAGCGACAGCGCCGCCGGCGGGGCCACTCAGCAGCAGCAGCAACAGCAGATGCAGGCGCCGTCGGTGCCGCCGGTGCTGCTGTCGCTGGCGGGCGAGTGGCTGAGCGTGGCGCGCGTGCTGCAGGCGCTGCCGCCGGCGCTCCCCCTCACCGCGCCCAGCCGCGGCGCCAGCGCCAAGAACTCCGTCGCGCGCACCGAGGAGGGCAGCGGGTACCGCGGGGCGGGCGGCGCGGCGGCGGCCGGCACGTCGCGCCACCACCGCCACCGCCTCACGCTGTCGCACCAGCGCAAGGAGAACGCGGACCTGCAGTCCAACGTCGCGCGCATCTTCGCCGCCGGCGGGGCGCTGCTGACGCTGCCGACCCGCCCGCGCGACGGGCGGCCCGCGACGGCCATCGGCTGCGTCGCGGTGTACGTGCTCAAGGCGCTGGTGGACACGGTGCGGCAGGTGAGCGCCTTCAGCCAGCCCGCCTTCGCGCGCCTGCAGGTGTGCGCGACGTACCTCCTGCGCCTGCTGCTCGCGAGCCCCCGCGGCACCGCCCTGCGCGAGTGGGCCGCCGTCTGGGAGGCCGACGGCGTCGCCCCCGCGATGCACCGCCTGCTGGAGGAGGCCTGCATGAGCGCCTACGAGCGCTACGAGGCCAAAGTGCCGCTGCCGGACGCGGCCATCGACGCCGTGGTCACCCCCGCCGTCACCGGCGCCCCCGCCCCGGCCGACAAGGGCTCCCACGCCGCCGCTGCCGCTGTCCCGGAGCCGGACTCCACAGCAACCGCCGGCGACTCCGCTTCCACCCCGCTGGCAACCACCAACGCTTCCGCCTCGATCACCTCCGTCACCACCGCCACCACAACTGCAGCCTCCGAGATGCGCAGTGCCGGCGCCTCGCGCACGGAGGCCCCGGCTGGTGTTAGCGCCTCCGCCCCCGCGCCGACGCGCACGCTGGTGCCGGACATGAGCGGCCGCCACGCCATGGGCGACGAGGACGAGCTCCCGCTGTGAGCGGCACGTGGCGAAAACAGCAACAGCAACAACAACAACAAAACACGAACAGCATCCTATACATAATCGCTGCTGCCTTCGTCATCGCATAGGTGGTTCTCGTCAGTAGTGCTCTTGCTCTTGTTTTTATTGTTATTTTCTCTTCTATACACCCCATATACATACATATATAGTTGTATGTACGCCCATATGCTTACTGTTCTACACTTTATTTTTGCTTGTTTGTGACTACCGTTGCTTCGTTATCTGCATGTTTCCTCGTCTCTTCTCTTTCTCTCTTTCTGGAAACATATCTATCGCTCTTGCTTCTTCTACTGATACTGTTGCGAATTTGAATAGTATGAAAAAAAAAAATAGCTACTCTGCGTGTTTTTTTTTTTTACCCACCTCCTGCTGATGACTGAATACTGTTGTCGTACATGGAACATTACCTTTTACTTGAGGCCCATTTCTTTGGATGTCGGCTACCGACTCTTCTGTGTACGAATTGAATGCACCGTTGACTACAAAACAACCGAAACACATGCAAATTCTGCCCTCCCGCCCCCCTCCCCCCTCCCTAACTCAGCCTAGGAAACATAACCTTCGAGTTACATAAACATACAAACTACGAGAAACGGGACTATATATTTCGCTAGTTATCCTCTTTTTCCTTTTTATTTCCCTTACTCTTCTTATTCGTTAGTATTTATTCTAAACACCACCACCCTCACACGCACAACCTTCTTCCGGTGTCACCATGCTGCGCGCTAGCCCCACCCGGTGCATCTACCAGTACAAGTTCGGCCAGCCCAGCCTGACCAAGGCCTTCGCCAACAAGATCGCGCCCAACGCCGTGCCCGCGACGCCCGGCGCGCTGCAGACGACGACGCTGGCCAACGGCGTGCGCGTGGTGACGCACGACCTGGACGGCCCGCACAGCGCCATCGGCGTGTACGCGGACGCGGGCCCCAAGTACGACCCCGTCGCGACGCCCGGGCTGAGCTACGTCATGCGCTACGCCATCCAGACGTCCAACATGGACAGCTCGCTCTTCCAGATCGACCGCGCGATGCGCTCCGTCGGCTTCGCCTACGGCCACCGCGAGCTCGGCAAGCGCTTCCTCGCGTGGAAGGCGGAGGGGCGGCGGGACCTGTGGGAGCGGCCGTTCGAGCACCTCGCCACCGGCGTCGTCGCGCCGCGCTTCCACGAGAGCGACGTCGAGCGCTTCCGCGACACCTTCGACAACCAGCTGGAGGAGCTGCGCTGGCTGCAGCCGCGCGTCTACGCGGTTGACCAGCTCGAGACGGTTGCCTTCTACAAGGAGCCGCTGGGGAGCCCGCGCATGGTGCCGCCCAAGGCCAACGACCGCTGCAGCCAGACGGCGCTGCTCAACCAGTGGGCCTCGCTCTTCGTGCCCTCCCGCATAGTCGTCGCCGCCGTCAACGTCCCGCACGACGCGCTCGTCGCCGCCTACGAGAAGCTGCCCTACGCCCACGACGCCGCCGCCCCGCACTTCGCCAAGAGCGCCCGCACCACCGTCGACCACAAGAACGAGGCGGCGCAGTTCTACCCCGGGCGCCACGAGGTGCAGTACGAGGCGCGCGCGGCCGCCATGGGCACCAAGCCGGACATGGAGCCGGAGGTCGTCGCGGCGGTCGGCGCGCTCGCCCACGGCCGCGAGGAGGGCGCGAAGCCGTACGCCGCCTCCCTCGTCGCGCGCGAGGTGTACGCGGCCGCGGTGCGCCAGGCCACCGGCGCCGTCCCGTCCTCCGACTACAACGGCGTCGAGGTCTTCTACCGCCCGTACGCGACGACCGGCCTGCTCGGCTACACCGTGCGCGGCGCCCCGTCCGCCATCGCCGGGCAGCTCAAGGCCGCCGCCGCCGCCTTCCCCGCGAGCGTCTCCGAGGCCGCGCTCGCCGCCGGCAAGGCGCGCGCCGCCGCCCGCCTGCTCGAGGAGGAGCTCGACCTCACGCGCGACTACGTCGACTTCATCGCCACGTCGCCGGTGCCGGCGGAGGAGCTGAGCGCGGCCGTGCGCGCCGTCAGCAAGGCCGACGTCGAGGGCGTCCTCTCGAAGCTCGCGGGCCAGAAGCCGGCCAGCTTCGTCACCGGCGACACCTTCGACTTCCCCGTCATCAGCGCCCTCAACAAGATCTAATCGCGCGCACGCCACAACTTATCGGACAGGGCACACGCAGGCACACGCACACACACACACGCAGAGGGAGAGACAGGGTCCCGGACGGTGCCGTGCTGCGCTTCCTTGTATCTCACACATACATTTAAAAACAAACAAACAAACAAACAAACAAACATCAATCAACCAAACAAAAGCAAAAGTATATATATATAAAGATCCATACTCCTTTTTTTTTTTGTTGGAGTGTGGTTCTGTCGTAATGATTTATTTCTCCTTATATAATTTAGATATGTATGTAAGAGGCACGGTGCTCCTTGTTGTTCACTTGTTGAGCAGTACACATACATCACCACGCATCCATGTGCCTTTTATATATATCCATCTAGTAGGTAAGCACTGTTATTAGGATATATTTCCCCTTCTATCTCTCTCTCTCTCTCTCCTTCCCTCCCTCCCTTTCCGTTCCTGTTACTTCGACATTGTCCCCCTTTTTGCCACCATGCGGCACGTTACGCCAGCAACACAACAATAACTATTTTTGCTGCAACATATAATGTATAGATGTGTAGAATCTTCGTTGCTGGAGCGAAGACGTAAACATTGTTTCTGCGCGAATGGGTACTTCACCAGCACAACTGCACATGTGTGATAAGTTGTGTTCAGATTATTACGAAAGGTGGGAGTGAAAGAAAAAAAACTCGCCGAAGGTAGCGCGGTGTTGTTTTCTTTTTTCATTGAGTACTGTGTGCGTGCTGTAAGTTTTCTTTTTCCCCAAGAAGGGAAGAGTCACTTATTCCTTGAAACATCTTTCGCAGACTGATTCCCTTGCCGTGCATACGAACTTTCAACCACTCGCCCTGCTACATCACTATGTTTTTAGTGAAGGAAACAACACCAAAAACAACAACAAGAAGAAGAGAAACAGAGGGTAAAACCCAGGTTATACAATTGCTTATTGATTGCGCACGGCGTCAGGCACACCATTTAGTATGTTCCGTCGCGTCGCAGCAGTGTCGCGCGTGTCCGCCGCCCGCCGTCGCGCCGCGTGGCCTCCCCCTCACCGGCACCCTCCGGCACAGCAGCGGCGGCGACACAGGTGCGGCGGGGGAGGTGGCGGCGCTGCGGGAGCACCACGCCCGGGTGCTGGTGCCGCTGCTGGAGGAGCGGCGCGCGGAGCTGCAGCGGCTGAGCGCCCTGCGCGACGCCTGCGAGGCGGAGGCGGCGGCGCACGCGCAGCGGGGCATGGTCGCCATCGGCGCCGCCTTCTTCCTCCAGTCCGCCGTGCTCTTCGACTGGACGTACGTCCACTTTGACTGGAATCTGGTGGAGCCGATCACGTACCTGCTGGGCTACACCATGACGTGGGTCGCCATCGCGTGGTACGGCAACCTGCAGCGCGACTTCTCCCTTGACAGCCTCCGCGCCTTCCTGCGGGGCCGCCGCCTCCAGCGTCTCTGCGCCGCGCGCGGCCTCGACCTCGTGCGCCTCCGCGAGCTGGAGGCCGACGTCGCCGCCCTGGAGCGCCGCTGCCGCGCCTTGCGCGACCTGTAGAGGGCGGCTGGGAGGAAGTAGACCCTCTCGCTCTCTCTCTTTCTCTCTCTTTCTCTCTCTCTCTTTCTCTCTGTCTTTTTCAGTTTTATGTCATCTGTGTATTTAGGCTTATGCTCGCTCTTCTTTTTCTCCGTATTTGTATACATACATTTATTTCGAACTACGTTGTTCTCTTTTTTTTTTTTTTTTAATTTCGAATAGTGTAGCGGTTATGTCTTTGCAGAGAGTGAGCCAATAAATGTCTTTTCTTTTTTTCTAAACTGGTGTTCACCGACCCTCAATGCTGAATGCCGTGTTCCCAACTATACCCCCTCCTTTGCTGCGAAACTCCTCTTACAATCAACTTTCCCCAAATGCATCGTTACACCCACGTTAATCACCCACAAGGAACCTGTCGCAGTTAGCTACCACAACGACACCATCTCATAGCATCCATCGTAGCTGACACAACGGGAAAAGAGAGCGTCTATAAACTTTGACTTTTTTTCTCTCTCTCTGGTTCATTTTTTTTTAATGTTTCTTTCTCGTGCTCTAACCAATTAGAAACCGTTTTCTCTGTTTTTTATTTTTCCCTTCTAGCTTTCCATCTCTTCCTTTTCGATTTTTTTTTTGTTCGTTTCATCTTTCTACTTTCAATTCTGCTTTCCGGTTTTATTATCACATTTCTAACTTTTCCATCCATCACATTCCTATCCGTGCCTGTGTTTTGTGAGGGTATATTTCTTTTTCCCCTGCACACACCATCACAGAACCCCTCACACGCGCGGCTGACTTGCACCCCTCTCGAGCAATGGACGGGTCGGACTACTGGCGGCAGCGGGTGGAGGCGGTGGAGGCCGAGCTGGAGGCGGCGCTCGCGTGCCAGCGGGACGAGATCGGGCGCCTGCAGCGGCAGGTGGCGGACCTGCAGCACGAGCGCGCGCTGCTCAAGGCCGCCACCGCCTACGACATACGCGCCTTCATCGACAACTACGTCGCGACGCACCCACCGCCGCCGCCGGCCCCACCGCGGGCGCCTGCGGCCCCGCCAGCGCGCTGCAGGGCCCGGCGATACCGGCGGCCGCGCTGCAGCGCTTCCTGCACGAGTACAGCAACGGGCTGGTGCCGGGGCCGGAGAACCGCCGCAAGCGCCCCCGCGCCGCCAGCCTCGGCGGGCCCAGCGGCGGCGGCACCGGCAGCGGCGGCAGCGCGGCGGCAGGGCCGACGCCGACGCAGCAGCGGCTGTTCCGCCGGATGCTCGCGCGCCACCGCGCCTCCGCCCACGAGGACGACTTCCTCGAGGAGCTGCACGGGCGCCCGGCGACTGCTGCTGCCTCGCCCTCGGAGACGGAACCCATCGGCCAGGACTGAAGACGACCCCGATGGCTTCCCTTTCTCCTTTTTCCCCCTCTTTGAGTTTTTGTTTTCCATTTTCTATATAAGAATTACAACCTCCCCCCTCCCCCATTCTCGCGTCTTCACGCAATGCTTCATCACTTTTTTTTAAAAAAACTTTTCTGCATCCAGTTATTTGTTCCTGTATTTTTCTTCTTCTTTTTTTTTTTTTTGCTTGCTCTCTTTCTCTCTCTCTCTCTCTCTCTTCTCTTCCCCTCTCCCCGCTTTGCCCACAACTCTCTTGCTTGCAAAAAATGTTCTTTGGATTACCGGTATAGATCGTCTTTCAAGTAGAATGTGATTGCATGTACTTGCGCACAGAATATGCCGAGTGCACTACGAGGCTTGAGCGTGGTGAAAATAACTTGGCGTGTGTTTTTCTCTTCCAGCCGCTCTGTTGCCCATCCTCCTCGTGAGTCTCTTTGTCTGCATTTCTTGAGTAAACTCAAAAACGTTGCGTCCTTTCCTACTTCTGCGCCTCTCTCTCTCTCTCTTTCACCTCTTCTTTCTATTGCTTCTCGAGTACTTGACAAGACACCTTGATTCATTCCCTCCCCCCCCCCCCCCACCCCACACACAAGAGCCATAACCATGAGCGGCGCGGAGGCTGCGCGGCAGCAGCAGAGCGTCGGCGCCGAGCGCGGGCCCCACCGGCGCGGCGTGGATGACGCTGCTGGAGGCGGCGGCGGTGCGCGTGACGGAGTACCTCGTGCACTGCACGCGCGGCTTCGAGCCGACGGCTCCGCTGGCGGCGATGATGCTGCTGCTCATCGACCGCGGCACGCTGCGCGACGTGCTGGTCGCGCGCACGCAGGCGGGCCTCTGCGGCTGCTGCGGCTGCGGGCGCGCGCCGCGGGTGCTGGAGCGGCGGCGGCGCGAGCTGGGCGACGGCGGGGCGGCCGGCCTCGAGTGGGGAGGCGCCGAGGAGGCGGCGGAGGAGGCCGTCTACGCGGAGGCGGTCGGGGAGGCCGGCGACGCCGATGAGGAGGCGGAGGAGGCGGAGGAGCCGGACGCGGAGGAGCTGGTGTACGAGGACGACCACTACACGGCGCACTCCTTCCGCCTCGCCGCCCGCCAGCAGCGGCAGCTGGAGCACCTGCGCCACGCCAGGGAGCTGCGGCAGCGGCAGCGTCTGGCGGAGGCCAGCGCCGCCCCCCAGCAGCACCACCGCCCGCAGTCGGCGCTGGGCGTCGGCTTCGAGGAGCGCTTCTGCGGCCCCGAGTGCCTCGCGCGGCACGAGGCGGAAATACGCGCGCGCGTGCGGCCCTACGCCGACCCGCACGACCCGCACCTCCCGCGCGCCATCGCGAACCTCTTCCCGCAGATCCCGGCGGCCGCCCTCGCGCGCCTCGCCGCCCCGCACCCGCCGCCGCAGTCGCAGCCGCCCGCGCCGGGGCCGGGTGTCGCGGTTGTCGCTGCGGGGGAGGTGCGCGAGAAGAACGTCGACGGCGGCGCGGGGTCCCAGACGCCCCCGCCACCCCCGGAGCCGGCGGCGGCACCGACGGAGGACGAGGCGGACCCGCTGCTGCTGCGCCGCACTCTGGAGCAGATGCAGGTGCTGCGGGCGGTGTGGGACGGCGAGGCGCACGGCGACGGCGCGGCGGCGCGACAGGCGCCCGGCAGCGGAACCGGGCGAGGGCAGGCAACAGCAAGTGCTCCCGCCGCGCCGCGCCGCGTGACGTTTGAGGTGGACACAGCGAAGCCGTCTAGGAAGCGTGACGGCAGCGAAGAGGAGGACGAGGAGGAAGAAGAAGAGGAAGCGGTGGGGCTGTCGCTGCTGCGCGCCGGCCATCTCCTCTCCGGCGCCCTGTGCGTCCTGCAGGTGCTGCACACGTCCGTCACGCCCGCCACGCACGCCCTCTTCGACGCGCACTACGCCCGCCGCCGCGGTGCCGTGCGCGCCGCCGCCGCCAAGGCCGCCGCGAGCGCCACCGGCTCCGGCGAGGAGGAGAGTCTGCTGCTGGCGCTGCTGCAGCCGCGCATGGCGGCGCTGGAGGCGCGCTGGCAGCGGCGCCAGACGGCGGGGGAGGGGGAGGGCGGTGCGCCGCGCCCTGGCGAGGCGGACGACGGGCTGCGGGTGCGGCCGGACCAGCAGCAGGCGCGGCGCGAGCTGTTCCTGCGCTACGTGCTCAGCGCCGACGCGGCCGCGGCCCTAGGACGGCTGCTGCTGCTGGAGGCGGCCACGCTCTCGCACGGGCTGTGGGAGACGGTGTGGCTCTCGCCCGCCGCAGCAGCCGGTGCCTCCGCCACAACACTGCAGACGCTGCGCTTCCCGTTCGCGCTGCCGGCGGCGGTGGCCGGGGCGGCGGGCGGACGCTCCCCGGAGGCGCTGGCGCTCTCCCTCGCCGTGTCGCTGGCGGCGGCGTGCTGCGCGCCGGCGCTGTGGGAGGAGGCGGCCGGCGACGGCGCGGAGGTGGCGGCGGCGCTGCCGGACGTGCTCGACTGCCTGGGGGTGGCGCCGCCACAGATGGCCGAGTGCCTGCGCGTGCTGCTGGGCGACTGACCCCACGGCTGTTGGCGTGGCCATTCACGAGGCGTGCGCGCATCGTGAATTTTCTTAATTTTGCTGTGTGCTCCTTTTCCATTACGTTTGATTTCTATTATGCTCGATGAATGAACGACACCACGCTGACGAGAAACAGTATCGATGCTCTTCTCAAGATGCTGTTCTAGTTGCGCAACCCCACACCTTTTTTTTTTTTTTATTAGTGTACCTGTTCATTTCTATCCTTCCTTTACTTCCTCTCCCTTCTCCCCCTCTTCCTTTCCCTCTAACCTCGAGCCCTACCCGAACCCATTAGAAGTAATCCATCGCCGCCGTAGAAAGGAGGAATATCCAAAGCCGCCCCGTGCCACCCACCCACACACACACACACTCGACATTTCCCCCGTAAAACCCGAATAAAGAAGGAACGAAAAAAAAAAAGAAGTCGACTTTGCTACTCGCCGCAGCCATGTTCCACAACAGCTACCAGTCGGGCTTTCTGTCGATCCTGTACAGCATCGGCAGCAAGCCGCTGCAGATCTGGGACACGCAGGTGCGCAACGGCCACGTGAAGCGCATCACCGACGAGGACATCCAGTCCTCCGTCCTCGAGATCATAGGCAACAACGTCAGCACCTCCTACATCACCTGCCCCGCGAACCCCAAGCAGACGCTCGGCATCAAGCTCCCCTTCCTCGTCATGATCATCAAGAACATGAAGAAGTACTTCTCCTTTGAGGTGACCATCCTCGACGACAAGAACATCCGCCGCCGCTTCCGCGCGAGCAACTACCAGAGCACGACCAAGGTGAAGCCGTTCATCTGCACGATGCCGATGCGGCTCGACGAGGGGTGGAACCAGATCCAGTTCAACCTCTCCGACTTCACGCGCCGCGCGTACGGCACGAACTACCTCGAGACGCTGCGGGTGCAGGTGCACGCCAACTGCCGCATCCGCCGCCTCTACTTCAGCGACCGCCTCTACGCCGAGGAGGAGCTGCCCCCGGAGTTCAAGCTCTTCCTCCCCATCACCCAGCAGCAGCAGCAGCAGCAGCAGGAGGCCGCCGCCGCCGCACAGGCGCAGGAGCAGCAGGGCGAGCAGTACTAGAGCGGGTGCTATTTGTGCGTGTGTCTGTCCCCCTCTCTCTTTTTTTTTTACTGACCCCCTCTCCCTTTTGCCTCCCACACAAGCCTGTAATGTACCATATTAGAATCTGCGCGCGAACTGCGTGAGTGCCTCTCTGTTGTTGTTGTTGTTGTCTATTCTCTGCTTTTGTTACTTTCTTTCTTGCTCTGTCCTCCCGTCCTGCAGCTCATGGAGAGAGCACTTTTTTTTCTTTCTCTTGAGAACTTCAACCTTTTGGTGGCTTATGAAAGCTCGGGAAAGAATTTCATAGCTTCAAAGGCGAAACTGCACAGCTGTCTTTTTTTTTTTTTTTTTTAAATGAAAGAAGTAAGGAAATCGAAAGCCACGGAGGCAACATCGAAATAGAAGATTCACGGATGGGTACTCTCTCTCTCTCTTCTTTTTATCCTTTCCTGCAGCAACAAGTACCCCGAATGCAATTAACAGCAAAAGGACAATATCGAGACTCATAATAACCAGATGAAAGAGAGCGCGTCTCATGTGCTATTCGCAAGCGTTAATTTTTTTCTTTCCTTCCCTGTACTATTTTTCCCATCATCTCTATTATGGATGTATAAAAAAATACCGTAGTGCAGTAAGAGAAGAAAACTCAACATAATAAATGGAAAAGAAAAGGAAAATATAACGTCCAGACTTGGATGTCAGCAGTGTGGACATCAATATACGGAGGAGTACATTTGTGCCAGTGCACTTTGTTGTTCTTGCGTGAGTGTGCATGTGCGAGTGTGTGTGTTCGGTTTTCTCTGTAAAAACACCCCGTGTACGGTACTCAAACTTCGCTTTTCTTGAGTTGCCTCATTCTATCTTGTGACGGCACTCTATCGTGTACCTCTCGCTTTGTAAAGATTATTCTCAGACTTGTCACTGTCTTGTTGCTCGACTACCCACTACATTTCTCTCATTCCACAGAATATACAGAAAGCACCCCAACAAGAAGAACAGTATTCACTTTTTTTTTCTCTCTTTTGCATTCACTGACACTAGCTATATATATATTCTTTTTTTTATTATTTCATAGATACACGTAGCGCGCATCAGATTGACAACTACCGCTTTCCTATCACTGCGGAGTTACAGAGGACATCATAATTCATTCTTGGTTCACCCTCTGTTTTTTTCTTTTTGTTTTTCTGCTTTGTGTTGATTATAACACACTAAAATCATCCCCCCTCCCCCCCCCCC
Source organism: Kentomonas sorsogonicus (assembly GCA_030347455.1). Taxonomy (NCBI): domain Eukaryota; phylum Euglenozoa; class Kinetoplastea; order Trypanosomatida; family Trypanosomatidae; genus Kentomonas; species Kentomonas sorsogonicus. The sequence goes on along the minus strand of JAQOSZ010000144.1, from coordinate 46,151 downwards.
ACACACACATCATCATCATGTGTGCGTCGCGTCGCGTGCTGCACCCCTCCGGGTCCCCCATCACCTTCGACCCCAAGTGGCACCAGTACAGCCTCGGGCGCACGCGGCTGCAGTCGGTGAGCAAGCTGCTCGACCGCTACTTCCCCTTCGACAAGGAGCGCGTGCTGGGCCTCGTGTCGCGCAAGACGGGCGAGCCGGTCGCCGCCATCGAGGCCAAGTGGAGCCGCCAGGCGCTGCTCGGCAAGAACGTGCACGCGTACATTGAGAGCCGCCTGCTGGACCAGCCGCCCCCGCCGTTCGTGCGCCTCCTAGGGCCCGCGGGCGCGCTCTCCAAGGGCGACGCGGCGGCGGCGGAGGCGGTGCTGCACGGGGAGGAGGCGGCGTACATGGCGGTCGCCGACGCGGCGGTGGCGGCGGTGCGCGCGCGCTACGACGTGCTGGCGGTCGAGCAGGTGGTCGCGTGCCCCGCGTGGGGCCTCGCGGGCACCATCGACTTTGTCGGCCGCAACAAGCGCACCGGGCGGCTGCTCATCGGCGACTGGAAGACGAGCGGCAGCACCACCACCAACTTCCGCTTCGGCAGCTTCGAGACGCCGTGCGGCGGGTGCCTCGCGCACCTGCCCAACAACAAGAGCTACCGCTACGCCCTGCAGGTCATTGCCTACGGCGAGATCCTCCGCCGCGAGCGCTACGTCGAGACGGGCTACTTCGACGCCGCCCTCCGCGCAGCCGAGGAGCGTCAGCAAGAGAAGGGGCAAGACGCGACGGCTGACGCGGGCGGCACCGCTGCGGCCGCTGCGCCCGCCAAGAGGAAGAAGGGGAAGAAGGGAAAGGGCACCGGGGAGGCGCAGGCGCAGGCGCAGACGCCGCCACCCGCCGCAGCACCCCTGACGATCGTGGCCGGCGGCGAGTTTGAGTACGGCATCGTGCAGATGGCGAAGGACGAGGAGGGCGGTGTGACGGTCGAATACAAGGCGCCGACCGAGGCCGCCGTGCTGCCCCCGGACATCCCCGAGATGAGCTTCGCGCAGCTGCTGCGTGACGTCATGGACCAAAAGTGAGCAGGAGGCAAAACAGGAAGCGGGGAGCCATCGAAGAGAGAGAGAGAGAGAGAGAGAGAGAGAGAGAAAGGGACTCACAGACAATTGCCGGCTGTTGGGTTTGTACTCCCCCTCCCCCTCCTCCCTTTCGTGCCTGCATGCTCCATCGCAACACCACACACCCGACGCAGTCATTTGCTTGCGTTTCTCTCTACTTCAAATCAGACTCTTTTTCACATTTTCTTTTTGTCTCATAGATAATCAGCTCTCCTTTCCTTCTTTCTTTGTTTTTCCCCTTTCTATGTCCCGCTTGCGACGCATTGCGGCCAGCCGGCACCAGGGGACACTCTCACAGCCACATACTTTTTCTTTCTCTGCTTATTGAATAACTTGTTTACTTGTTTACTTGCTCTTTCTTTTTTCTGTATTCCTATATCATTGAAGTGAATGTGTTTTCTGTATTCTTACTCCTCCTCCTCTACTGTTATGTCGCCTGGGTCTCAGTCCTCGCGTCGCGCGGGACGGAGCACAAGTGCTGCTTGCTTGCTGGTCTCAGTCGATGTACGGTCTCTGTAGAACACAAATGCGAGAGGACTGAGGCCACGTGTGCAAGCTGGACAAAATTCCTTGCCTCTTCCCCTGCATCCCGGTTATTAATATTATTATTATTTTTTTTCTTCACCTTCCCTCTTCCTCTTCCTCTCCCCCTCCCCCCGCTCTATACATCGACCTTCTCGTTCTGTCGGCCTCATTAGTAGGGAGTATTATAATAGTAACGAAACAACAGGGGTACAATAGAAACACTGAGTGATATATATATACATATATAGAAAACGGCTCAAGAGTTTCATCTTCTGTACCTATTAGCTGTCACTTCTTCATTTTTTCTTTGCATTTGTATTCTCATTCTTATTCTTTTTCTTTTTCGCTGCTGTTGCACCGTCAATTTCTCTATTTGATTTAGTGTATATTTTTCTCTTATCAAACCGCATTTACTCCTCCCGTGTTCCTTTTCCGAAAAACAAAAAGTGTTTTCCTTTGCGATCATCGTTGCTCTCTCTCTACCCTTCTACCATCCCCCACCTCTTATTCCATTTTACTTCCCCCTTTTTTTTAATTTTTATATTTATACAAGAAAAGTTTTCAATCTTTTTTTTTTCTCGTCCGTCTTCGCTGCTGCTTTATTTTCTCGTTCTCTCTCCTATTCTTTAAGCACTCACACTGTTGAACGCTCTTCAGGTAGTTACATAGCTTTTATTCTTCTAATTCCCTTCTTCCTCTCTGCAGCTCTGATTCCAAGTCAAATTATGCGTATGTTGACAGAAAGAGGAATAAAAAAAAAATAACATCCTTCTCTAGTATTGTTATACTTTTCCAGATTTCCAACTTCTCCACATTATTGCGTTTCTTTTCTTAATACAGACACGCAAAACCATTAGCTGTGTGCAGTTATACTGAGTCCCCCATAGGGAAAGGAAGCGTGGTTTTCTCTATATTACTTGAGCAACCTCCTCCCACCCCCACCCCCCATCCCCCCTCCACAGCACGCAAATGACCTCTCCAATTGATTTGGAGTCGTCGCGCTCACCGTCGCCGCCGCTGTTCCTGTCGGCGCACCTGTCGGACTCCTCCAACTCCTCGCAGGACTTCCTCACCAGCGGCGCCCCCGCCATTCTGGTGGCGCCCGACGCCCCGTCCGCCGCCCCCGCCTCCGCCCCCGCGCAGGCGGCGCGCCCACAGCCGCCGGCAGCCGCGCGGCCGCGGGTGGAGATCGGGCCGCAGGCGGCGGAGGCGGCGGAGGCGGCGCGGCGGCGGAAGGCGGCTGCCGGCGGCCCCGCGCAACAGGCCGCGCACACCGGGGACAGCAAGGCGCCGCCGACGGCCACCCCGTCCGGGGCCTTCTCCGCAGGCAGCGGCGTCACCCCCAGCGTCTCCGCCGCGTACTCCGCCTCCGCCGGCACCCTCACCCCGGCCGTCTCCGGGGCCTACTCGGCGGTCGCCGTCCCCACGAGCCCGGCCGGCGCGCCGCCGCCGCCGCCCGCGGAGTCGACGGCTGGCACGACGCCTCCCGCGTCCGCGTCCGCGCCGGCGGCGAATCCCCCGGAGGCGGCGGCGGCGGCGGAGGGCGCCAAGGACGGCGGCGGCAAGGCGCAGACCAAGGCGGAGCGCAAGAGGGAGAAGAAGGCGGCGGAGCAGACGGCGCACACGCCCATCACCGTGCGCGGCCGCGGCGTCGACCCGAAGGAGTCCGACACGGCCGCCTTTGAGCACCTCTGCTACGTCGCGCGCCGCGACATTGAAGGGAGCGCGGCGGCGGAGGAGGTGCTGGCGCTCTGTGGCTGGGGCCCGGAGCACTACCAGCGCTTCCGCAAGCAGCGCACGCACAAGGCCGGCGGCGCACCGCTCTACGACACCTTCGCGCCGACCGCCGAGGCGGTGCGCAGCGTCGAGCAGAACCGCGCCGACTTCCAGGACAACCTGGACGTCCTCGCCTTCCTGCTGGCGGAGGGCATGGCGGCCGGCGCGCGCGACCGCGGCTGGGAGCTGTGGGAGGCCTCCACCTCCGCCCGCAAGCGCCGCCTCTGCGTCGAGTTCCGCACGAACGAGTGCAAGAAGAACTCCTCCTGCGTCGCGGCGCTCTGCTTCAACTACCACGTGCGGTACCCCAACCCCGGCGGCAAGCCCGCCTACGACCACCGCCTCGAGCAGGACCCCAGCCGCCGCACCCTCGTCGACATCCTGCAGGAGACCATCCCGTGGCTCAAGAACGCCGGCCGCCGCGTCGGCGGGGGGCCGCACCCCAGTCTCGCCAACCGCCATTCGACGGGGCAGCAGCGCAAGCAGGACCCCAAGGCCGAGAGCACACCGCCGCCCGCCACGGAGAAGACCGCCGAGACCGAACGGAAGGCGCAGGCCGCCGCCCCTGGGAAGGCGGCGCACCCGCCCGCCCACCTCGACCCCGGAGCCCCCGCGTACGTGCCCGCGAGCTACCCGCCGCCGCTGCCGGCCGCTCTCTACCCCGCGCCGCCCTACGCGCTGCCCGGCGGCGGCGGCGGCGGGTACGCGGTGCCGGCGGTCTACGGCTACGTCCCAGCGCCGCCGCCGGGCGCCTACGCGCTCGCGCCGCCGCCGCACTTGGCCTACTACGACCCCCGTGTGTACTACCCCGCGCCACCCCACATGTGAGAGAGACAGCTTTTTTTTTCCCCGCCACCAACTTCAACAAAGGGGGAAAAGAAGAAATGAAATCGGTTAGTGCCGTCTGGCTCGGTTGACTGCATCTACAACAACAGCAGGTCTTGATGAGGTACCGCCAGCCGACACAACAAATAATAAATGAGGTGTGTGTGGGAAGCACAAAAGTGCTTGCCCGGCAATGACTGCTGGCGGAGGCTTCCAAACGCACAGTAGGGACCTCCCTCTCTCCATTCCACTCCCTCCTTGTCGACAAGCAAGAAATCGATTCACCGTAACCTCCCCCCCCCCTTCCCCTCGCGCAAAGAGGGGAAAAATAATTACCACGCTTGCGAACGAGTTATTTTACTGATAGAACATAATGGAACATTGAAATATGGAGACGATCCGAACAGCAATGTTGGATATTGAATATCGAATTTTATATACGTTCATGCTGGCAACCACCACAATGGGTGACCAAAAGCAGGAGTGCAACCGCCCTCCCTCCATCACAAATATATATATATATATTTCTCTCGCTTTAACTATCTTTATTGTTGTTGTTTCACTCATTAATTTTCTCCCCTCCCTCCACTAATACGCTGAGCTCTTTGTCACTATTCCTACCTCTTCCTCTCACTCTTTGTTGATTTTCTCTTGTTCTTCTTCCCCTTTCCTATTCCCCCCCCCCCCCCGCCTTCTATCTCTCTCTCTCTCTCACTTATCTGTCTTTGAATTGCTTTTTTTCTGCCACCATTCTTCACTGCTGTTTTCTCACCCTATCTTCGCCCCCCCACCCCCCGCCCTCTCCCCTTCAACTCACGTGCTAACACGCTTTGAATGATTCACACCAAGCCGCGCATATGGGCACAAACATTCATCAATACAGACAAGAGATTCAAGGACTAAAAGGTATCCAACCGTTTTGTTTCACCGGTTCTTCTTTCGTTTTTGCGCTATTCCCCATTCTTGCAGTATTCTACTGGACAAGACAAAAAGGATATCCTTGTGTGTTCTCTCCCCCTCTCTCTATATATCTATGACTTCTATTTTTCCCACATCATAACACAAGATGCAGCTGACTGCTTCATTCTTGTTTCTTTTCCTTCAAAACTCCTCTCACCCGGTGATGTACATTTAAAGTAGTAGAACTGCGAACTCTTATCTGCGTACACATTGTAGACAGGCGCGCTAGCGCACACGAAGCATTGCGTTCCTGTGATCCCACACCTTTCTTACCTCCACCTTTTTTTTTTTAAATCTATTATTTCCGACACACACACACACACACAGTGATACCTTTTTTTTTTTTTTTAAATCTCTCTCTCTCTCTCTCTCTCTATCTCTATCTCCGTCTCCAAGTGTGTCGTGTCAACAATACGCACAGTTGTGCGAGGAAACGTGATTACGTTGTAATAGTACAGCGGCTGAGACCAGCACAGACAAAACATGTGCTCTGTCAGTTAGAGAAACGGATAAAGAGGCTTGTGAGAGGAAAGCGACAGGCGGACGTATTTCCGAACTAATTCTAAACTTATATATATATTACCTTCTCCTCCCCTCCCCACCTTCTTCCTCTTTTTTTTTTTTTCGTGGCGCCACCGTCACTGGGCTTGCGGTGCGCAAAAAAAGAAACAAGAAACAAGAAACAAAACGAAACGAAATACTTGTGCTCTATAATTTATCTTATCGGTACACAGTCACCGCATCCCGGTTCGGTGTTTTTCTGATTGCCAACTTTCGACTCGGAAGTCCTCTTGCGCGCGGTAAAACGCAGCGCAAGTACGGGAATCCGCATACCATCCCAGTTCACTTTCCTTCTCATTGGAATCCTTTTTTCTTTTCTTTTCTTTTTTTTTTTTTTTGATTATGCTACGCTGTTTGGTCTTCAACAGACATTCTTTCTTTTCTTTTTTTTTTTTTTTCGTGCAGTTTCATCGTTCATTTTTCTTTTTATCTTTTTTTTTTCCTCTCTCGCTAGTCACCTATTGACTATCTCGATTTGTAACGATGTTGAAGTGAGCAAGAAGCATATGGGTTTCCCTTGACGATGTAATTGCTCTTCTCTCTTCTTATACGGGCTCAGGTGTCTGACGGCACACCCGTAGCTGATACCCCCACGTTTCTGTAACCAAAGGAAAGCTGACAGTGGAGTGGATGGGAGTGCCATCTTGAAGCGATCAACTACAGAACCGCTTGACTGTACTCTCGCTATTTCGCAAAACAACAGCAATAATAATAACTCTCTTCATTTAACTCAGCGTCGTGAGTGCGCGTGACATCTTCTCCCCCCCTCCCCCCTCCCGTACTTTATGCCCCCTGTATCATACACTAATTCATCTTTCCATGCACCAAGAATGACAAAGCAACAACAACAACAACAACAAACAATATCGACAACAAAGAGAAAAAAAAAGGTGCACGAGTGGTATCCTCTGCTCCTTGCACTGCGGCGCTTAGTTTCGCGTCTGCCATGGCGTGTGTGTTGCTCGATATACGAGGGTGACTGCTTTCGTACTTCAAAATGCGAATCCCCTCGCGTGGCCCGAAACACCTTATCAAGACATGAATGCTTCCCGCCCCCTTCCTCACCATCTCTCTCTCTCTCCCTCCCCCCCCCCCTCGCGCTGACTTCATTAGCGACACGCACGGAAACGCACGTTACCCGATTCCACCACTCAAGAAAGCAGCAGCAGCATCAGCAGCAGTAACAGCAGCGCTACTAGTCGGTAGCCCGACGGAGACGCTTCGCTCCCTAGTCAGTGTGTCGCCGCCACTGCTCCCCACCGCTTCCTAGTAGTCTCTCTCTCCATCTCTTTCTCTCGCGACAATGCAGGACGCGGGCGCGCTAGCGGAGGTGGAGGCGCTGCGGCGGCGGGTGGCGGAGCTGGAGGCGGAGAACGAGCGGCTGCGGAGGGCGGCGGAGCCCGCGCTGGCGCGCCTGCACGCGCGTTTCGGGCCTTTGCTGCAGCCGACGCACTCGCCGCACCTGCCGACCTTCTGGGTGAAGCTGGGGCGCGACGTGGGCTGGCGGCGGTGCCTGAGCCCGCGGCAGATGTCGTGGCTGCTCAGCGAGGACGAGCGGCTCTACTTTGTGCACGACACCGGCGCGACGCCGGCGGAGTTCCTCGGCGTCGTCCTCTCGCGGCTGCCGCGGCTGGAGGTGCTGGTGCTCGCGCACGTGACGGGGCTCGCGGCCGCCGTGGAGACCGACGAGGCCGCCACCTTCCCGTGCCTGCGCGCGCTGGACCTGCGCGAGAGCGACGCAACCGACGACGTCGTGCACGCGCTGCTCGCGCTGATGCCGCGCCTGCAGGAGCTCGACCTCAGCGGCTGCCGCGGCGTGCGCTGGGAGACGATCGCGTACCTGCAGCGCACGCGCCCGGAGCTCACCGTACTGCCCCGCACCCGCGAGGCAAAGGCCGCCGAGGACGCCGCCCCTCCGCTGCCAATGTGAGCAGGGAAAAGCTTGTGGGGGTAGCGCTCCCATTATGTCTCATTCCCTTTGTGAGATGTGCACTTGTTCTTTTTGCTATTGATATCTGCGGTGTGATTCTTTTTTTTTTTCATTATTTTCTCTTGCAATTTTTGATTTGTCTTGCTGTCCCCTCAGCGTGACATGTTGCTCCATCTCTGGTACATATAAAACTATCTGCATAGTTGTTTTTGATTGTTTCTTCTCCAAGTTATTCTGCATGGAAGATGCAAATGGGATGAAGGTTTTACCTCCTTGATCGACTTGGTTTCCTACTCAATTTTGCCAAAAAAACAATATGGAAAAAAATAAACCCTTCTTTTTTACGACCAACTATATACCGTTACAGCACATATCCGCTTGTACTGTCCTGTTGTTCCGTGTTGGACTCCTATCTACACCCCCTTCCTTCCTCGTACATCCTCTGCAGAAGCACCAGCCACACCGTGGAGCGTAGGCGTCCCTGGACCTAGTCAGACTTGTACTAAAGCACATTCCCCCTCCCTTCTCTTTTTTTTGTTGTTGTATACATTTTGTTTTCTTCTGCTTCTTCTTCTTCTTCTCTGTTTTCTAAATGGGTAACGAGCACTCGAGCAGTAGCGGCAGCGGAGGCCGACGCGGCAGCAGCAGTCAGCCGCGCCAGGTGCAGCCGTCCGCGCAGGCGTACCAGCCTCAGTCGCAGAGCCCCGGCGGCAGCAGTGGCTACTACCAACCGCAGCAGCAGCAGCAGCCGCTGGGGAGCCCTGGGGCGGTCGCGTCGGCGCCGCTGCCCGTGACACAGCCGGTGTACGTGGACGCCTCCAGCATGGTCTTCACGGCGCCACAGTTCCCCGAGGACGAGCCCGGCGGCGGCGGCGGCGCCTGCCGCAGCCCCGGCCCCCTCGGCAGCCCCCTCAGCCCGAGCCGCCGCCAGCTTTCCTCCGCCACCTTCTCCTCTCCGGCGATCCCGACATACGACGAGCACGCCGCCATGTCCGGCATCACCTCGCCGGTGCTGCGCTCCTACCGTCAGCACTCCTTCGCCGCCGCCGCCGCCCACGTCGGCTCCCCGAACACCCCCCACAGCCGCGCCCTCCCGCCGCCCTTCCCCGGCGCGCAGACCCCCGACCGTCCCGGCGTCCCAGGCACCGGCGGCAGCGGCAGCCGCCTGCACTCGCCGCTGCCGCCCTCGAGTCTCTCGGTGCCCGCCGCGGCGCCGTCGTCGTCGTCTGGCGCCGGCGCCGGCGGGCCCGCCCCCCTGCACGAGCGCTTCCTCGAGATCACCGGGCACCCGCTGGGGCTGGAGAACTTTGGCAACTCGTGCTACTGCAACAGCGTCATCCAGCTGCTGTACCACTGCGCGCCGCTGCGGCTGCGGCTGCTCGAGCTGCACGACGCCTACGCGACCAAGAAGGGCGGCGCGGGGATGGAGGAGGGGACGGTGCTGCACCACCTCTGCGCACTCTTCGCCGTGATGCACAAGTCCAACAACCGCGCCGCCGGCAAGAAGGCGTCGTCCTCCGGCTCCTCCAGCTCCTCCGCCGCGGCGGCGCCCGGGGGCGTGCTGACGACGGGGCCGGTGAGCGGCACGCCGTCGGTCGGCGGCCCGGCGCGCCGCGAGATGATCTCGCCCAAGTCCTTTCTGGCGTGCGTGCAGCGGCACAACGCGCTCTTCAACAACCAGGAGCAGCACGACGCGCACGAGTTCATCATGTTCGTGCTCAACGAGATTCTCGAGACGGAGCGCAAGATCATGGCCGACCCGCGCAACCGCGCGCTGCTCAGCGAGGGGAAGAAGAAGAAGAGCGGCGCCCTCTTCAGCTGGAAGGGCGCGGGCGGCGGCGGCGGCGGCGGCGGCGGCGGCCACACGTCGCCGTCCAGCAAGAGCCGCAGCAGCGGCGGCAAGGGCGGCGGTGGCGGCCACCCGCACCCGTCGCCGCCCGCCAGGGACGACGCGGCGTCGGCGGTGACGCACAGCAGCGACGGCGACGGCGCGGGGGAGTTGACGCCGCTGCAGGCGATCCTGCAGGGACGCTTCGTGTCGTTGACGGCGTGCCTCGAGTGCGGCGCGGTCAGCGAGCGCGCGGAGCCCTTCTACGACGTGAGCCTCGAGACGCGGCAGGGCTGCTCGCTGCTGCACTGCCTGCACCACTTCGGCGACCCCGAGTACTTTTACGGCACCAACACGCTGCGCTGCGACGCCTGCGCCCGCCAGGTGCGCGCCGCGCGCTCCTTCCACGTGCAGCAGCTCCCGCACTACGCGCTGCTGATGCACCTCAAGCGCTTCCGCTACGACCCCGCGCGCGGCGCCTTCACCAAGAAGGCCGACCACGTCGCGCTCTCGCTCGAGATGGACGTCGAGGAGTTCGTCTACGAGCCGGACCCCCGCGCGCCCAGCCTCTCCGGGAGACCGGCGGGGGCGGCGGCGGCACAGTCGCGGGAGGGCAAGGCGGACGACGCGGCCAAGGACGGTAAGGAGAAGGAGCCGCCCAAGCCGCTGCCCTTCAAGCCGGCGCCGCAGGAGCTGCGCCAGCGGCTGCGCGGCGTCGCGCGGCACAAGGCCCGCTTCGCGCTCACCGGCTTCGTCGCGCACATTGGCGAGGGCGCGAACCTCGGGCACTACTTCACGTGCGTGCGCTACGGCCGGCAGCTGTGGCGCCGCTTCGACGACGACGCCGTGACGGAGCTGAGCGAGCGCGACATCGAGAAGTGCTTCGGCGTCCCCATCGACGTGAGCGGCGTCGTCACGACCACCGCGTACATCCTCCTCTACGAGCGCGTCGCGTGAGTACGGCACGAAATGGAATCAGGGGGAGAGAAAGAGAGAAAGAGAGATAACACAAGGGTAACCTGTGTGTGCGTCGTATGCGCGCCCGCGCAATAGTCTGGGCGTTTTGGCGTCATTGCTGTGTGAAGTTCTACATTTGCTGGTCCTTCTTCTTCATTCTTGATCTACAACGCGACGATCCACTCTCTCTCCTTTCTCTCCTTCTCACCGTATCCCTCCTCCGTCTTCTCCTGACAATGTCTCAAATTGCAAGATGCCGTTACTTGTCTTTTTTTTCTTCGATACATTTTCTAGGTTGTGATCTGCCTGTATTATATCGTCGTTCTCCTGTATTTGCTCTGGTAAATATCGCTCCCTTTCTGCTTGCTCTTCTTTATATTCAATGAAGTTATTACACAAGCGAATTCAAAAAAAAGGAGAAAGTCAGAAAAGAAAGATGATACTGGCTTTGGCGGTGGGGTGGCCGACTGAAACTTACGACCGATAATTTGTTCTCCCTCTTCGTTTGGCTCGTTGTTTTCTCGTCTACTGTTGTTTGCGTGTGTTGCGTGTACGATACCTCACGCGTTGTTGTTTGTTTATCTTGGTTTCACTTTCGTCATACTTTGCGCATATTGACCCCGACTCTCTCTCTTTCCAAATGTTTTCCCTTTTATCTCATAACATCACGAAGAAGGGCATACCCTAAAAGACTTCACTACCAGAGGGAAGTATCCGACACCAACATCATCACAACTTCTTCTAGAAGCTCACAAGTTCCGCGTGTATATATTGCAGATTAAAAATTAAAAAAAGAACTAGGTCCGCGCGAGTCATCGCTACTGCTTGCTATTCTGTTCTTGATATTCTCACCACGAAAAACATCAAGAACAACAGCAACAACAACAACCCACACAGAGGACCCCTTGAAAAACAAAAACAGTGAAGAAAAATGATGCGCTGGAGTGCGCGGCCGTGGCCCGGCGGCGCCGCCCTGCGTCCCCGGCAACTGCCACTGGTGCTCTCCCATCGCGCGCGCCGCATGTCGACCGTCCCCGCCCACGCGCAGCCGCACGCGTCGCTGGCGGCGGCGGCGGCCCCCACGCTGCCGGTCGAGGGCGTCGAGGGCCCCGGCGGCACGCGCACCTTCTGGGCACACGCCGTCGCGCGCGCGAACCCTGCGGACCTCAAGCGCCAGCACGCCAGCGCGCGCGCCGCCGACAAGAGCTCCCGCTTCGCCGTGCGCGGGCGCCTGCGCGAGGACGGGGCGCACTCGAACCTCTTCCCCTTGCGCTTCGACCCCGCCGCGCAGCCCCTCTACGTGTACGAGCTCTACGTCACGCGGCACGCCGCGCCCACCGCCGCTGCCGCCGTCGCCCCTCCGCCGGCCAAGAAGGGTCGCCGGAAGCGCAGCGCGGCGGCGTCAGGGCAGGAGACGGCCCCGGCGGGGAGCGGCGCGTGCCGCCCGGGCGCGCGTGGGTGACGGTGCAGCGGTGGCTGGAGCGGTCGGTGGGGGCCGCGCTGCCGCCGGTGGTGCAGCTGGAGCACCGCGTGTACGCCGCGGCGCCGCTGCCGGCGGAGGCGCTGACGGTGCCGCCGGAGCTGCGCGACCTCGGCTGGGCGGCGTGCGAGCTGCGGCTGGAGGGGCGCGTCGCGCTCGCCGACATGCCCGCCGCGCGCCTGCAGGAGCTCGCCAACAAGATGATCGTCTGGGCGATGCGCAGCGGCAACGCGGCCGCCGGCGGCTTCGACGTGGTGAAGCCGTCGACCGGGAAGCTCGTGTCGACGCGAGGCGGCGTGACGGCCGGCGGCCTCCGCGTCTTCAAGGGCACGCAGGCGACCGCCATCTTCGTGGACGAGTCGGGGCAGGCGGCGCCGGCGGCGGACGCGAGGGGCGGCGCCTCCGGCCTCGTGCCGCCGCTGCCGGTGCTCGCGAGCCGCGACCTGGGGGAGGCGGCGCAGGGCATCGTGGCGACCCCGATGCGCTTCGTCGTCGCCGAGGTGATGAAGAGCTTCACGTACAAGGGCAAGAAGGTGGAGAGCTACAAGATCGCCGACGCGAGCGGCGCGCACCTGGTGTCGGTCTGGGAGCCGGCGACGCCGCACAGCCTCCAGCGCGGCCGCATCTACACCGTCACCGGCGCCCGTCTCCGCATTTTCCCAGAGCGCAACAACATGCGCCTGTTCGAGTTTCTCGCCGAGGGCACGACGTGGGCCGAGGACGCGGCGGCGCCGGAGCTGCTGGCGGCCAAACCGTCAGCCGCCGCGACGGACGCGCGGGAGGAGAAGGAGGGCGGCGACGGGGCCGCTGGCGGGGCGCACCTGCCCGGGCAGCTCGCGGTGAAGATCGACACCAAAGGCACCATCGCCTCCGAGTCGTCGCTGTGGGACGACGTGCGGCAGCACTTTGGCGCGGGCGCCGGCGCCTTTGGCGACGAGGAGACGCGGGAGCGGGTGCGGCGGTCGCTGGAGGGGACGCCGTGCGTCGTGTCGCACTCGATGGCGCAGGGCCTCGTGCGGGAGGTGCGCTTCCCGGCGACGGCCGAGGAGCTGGCGGAGGCGGTGGCGCCGCGGCACACCGACCCGCGGCTTCGGCGGCACCTCCCCTTCGTGGACCCCGGCCAGCCCTACGCGCGGCTCAGCAACGGCCTCGTGTACCCCCTGCAGATGCTGCACTGCTGCTTCGACCCGCGGATGCGCGGCTGGGCGGATATCTCCATCGCGGTGCTCTCCATCATGCCGCGGCAGCGCATGCAGGTGCTCGAGGCCTTCCGCGCCGCCCTCGCCTCCGGCCTGCGCGCGTGGGGCCTGTGCCTCGCCGCCCGCCCGTGGCACACCCGCACGCTCTCCGTGCTGCCGGTGCCGCACAAGGACGCGCGCCCGCCGCCGGCGCCGGCCCAGCTCGCCGCGCTGCGCCACCCCCCGCCGCACCCGTACCCCACGACGGTGGTGGTCGTCGGCGTCGCCGCGGCGCGCGCGACGGAGGAGGACCGCCGCCGCGTCTCGCTGACGACGCAGCGCCTCGCGCAGTACTTCAAGACGCCGTCGGTGACGGTGGTGGCGGAGGAGGCGGCGGCCGTGCGCTACGTCGTGGACACGGCGGTGGTGCCCGGGGACGGCGCCGCGGCTGCTGCCGGCGGGGGCGGCGGGGCCGGGCGGCTGCGGGACCCCAACACGGCGCTGATCCTGGTGACGCCGGACCGCACGACGCGCGCGAGCCGGTGGGTGCTGGCGGAGGCGCTCAGCCGCGGCATCGTGCCGGTCGCGCTGCCGCCGACGGGCAGTCCCGCCAACGCCGCGCGCCTCTGCGCCGCCGCCAAGCGCCAGCTGCTGGGCAAGTTCGAGTGCAACCCGCTGCGCGGCGTCGACCTCGCGCGGGAGGTGCCGTCGCTTGCCGGCCGCCGCGTGCTCGTCGTCGGGGTCGACTCGTGCCACACGAGCAGCGTGAGCACCGGCGCCGTCGTGGGCATCCTCGCCGCGCCGGAGCGCAACCACCTGCTGCCCGTCTTCTGGCGGCACGAGGCGCGCGGGCGGGAGGTGCAGCACGTGACGCGCCACTTCAGCCGCGTGCTGGCCGACGCGGCCGCCCTCTACGACGGCCTTGACGAGGTCGTGCTCTTCCAGGACGGCGACGTGGCCAGCGAGCTCGCCGGCACCAAGGCGGAGCTCGCGGCGCTGCTGCCCGGCTGCGGCTTCACCTTCCTCTGCCTCCACAAGCGCTCCAACATCCGCTTCGTCCACGGCGCCGCCGACGCGCCGGCCGGCACGCACAACAACCTCGTCAAGGGCGTCGTCATCCCGGCGCTCGCGCCCGTGCTGGCCGCGGGGGCCCCCGGCGACGGCGGCGCGGCGGACGCGGCGCCCGCGACGGCGGCCTTCTACATGCAGACGCACGAGTCGCCGATGAGCACGGCGCGCATCGTGCAGTACTCGGTGCACCACAGCAGCCCGACGCTGTCGCTACCGGACGTGCAGGCGATGGCGAACGTCATGGCCAACGTCCTGGCGCCTGCCGCCACCAAGCTCCCCATGACGACGCGCTGCGCCCACAAGCTCGCCGACCTCAGCGAGCGTCTCCTCGACGCCGTGCCGCAGCTCGAGAGCGACATGATCCCCCCCGCCGTCCGCCAGCGGCTCTGGTTCCTCTGAGTCGTGCGTGTGTGTGTGGTGGGGAGCCGTTGTTGTCGCAACTGCTCTCTTTTTCTTCGTCCTTCCGCCTCTCTCACTCTCTCTCATTGCTTTATCCCGCGCAAAATTCTTGTCATCTCACAACTGGCGATATCTCTGGAGGAAAATCATTCTAAAACGTACAAGACCTCTCTTCGAAGCCTATGAGTGATAACCTCCTTCGGCTTTTCTGTGTTGCGCGTGTTCATTATCTGTATCCTCCACATATCCGCCCTTCGTTCTCCCCCCCCCCCTCCCGTCTCTCTCTCTCCAACTTGTTCATTCCATTTCTTTTCATGTCACTTTCTTCTTTTCTTTCCATTATCTCTTACTTTCCTTCTTCTTCTTTTTCCGTCACTTTTACTGATGAGGTGTAACAGCTATTGGAACACTCAGCACGCTTGCTGTATTTTTTTTCTCTCTGCCTTTAAGAATGGAGGAAAAAAAAAATGCGCACGTGCGAGCTTCCGTGATTGTTGTTATCCTCCCACGATTTTTCTCTTCTTGTTTCATTATTTTTCACCTTCAGACATCACTCGTGCAATCAACATCAGCAAAACAACAAGCGAATGAATGAATGAATGGGTGAATAGACTGGTAGCTTCTCGCGAGTTGATTATCCTACCAACCTCACTATGTGTCAGTAATTGGGTATTGTGAGGTGATGGAGGTTGCGCTTTGAAGAAAAAAAAAAAACAGGTTTCCGGTGAGTGGACATTGTGTCTGGTGACCACGAGTAGACTTTACGGGTGCGGAGACGCCTTTCACCCCCATTGTGCGTATTGCGGGTTATGTCTAATCGAAAAAAGAAACTATAAATAACTATCAACAAAATGGATGACCTCGCCTTCTTTCTTTTCTGCCTTATTCAGTACTACACTACTATACTTTCAAAAACACACAGGTAAAGACGTCCCTCCAACAATAAGAATACCTTCTCTCCCCCTCCCCCCCCCCATCGCTTAATGCTCGGTCTGCGTCGCTGGATGGGCGTCCCTGCGCTTTCCGGGAGCGGCGCCGTCTGCCTTGGCCGGCGCCTCACCGGCACAACAGCAAGCTCCGGGGGCGACGGCGCCAGCACAGCGGGGGCCAGCGGCACTCCCGGCAACGACTCCGCCAGCGCCAACGCCAGCGCCCCACCACCACCACCACCACCTCGCGCGCGCGCAAGATCCAGATTGCGGTGGTGGGCAGCGGCCCGAGCGGGTGCTTCGTTGCGTCGTACCTGACGAAGAAGAACCCCGCCATCCACGTGGACGTGCTGGAGCGCATGCCGGTGCCCTACGGCCTCTGCCGCTACGGCGTCGCGCCGGACCACCCCGACGTGAAGAACGTCGAGAAGCAGTTCCTGGAGCTCTTCAAGAGCGGCGCCGTCACGTGGATCGGCAACGTGACGGTCGGCAAGGACGTCCCGGTGAGCGCGCTGCTGGAGCACTACGCGGCGGTCGTCTTCGCCACCGGCGCGGACGAGAGCAAGAAGCTCGGGATCCCCGGGGAGGACCTCTCCGGCGTCCACAGCGCGCGCGACTTTGTGGCGTACTACAACACCCTCCCCTTCCCCTACGGCAGCCCGCGCTTCTGCCCCTTCGACCTCGAGCGCGCGCGGCGGGTGGCGGTGGTGGGCAACGGCAACGTGGCCATGGACGTGGTGCGGGTGCTGGCCGGCTCCTACAAGTACTTCTGCCCCACCGACATGAACTGCGTCGCCCTCAAGGAGCTCATGAAGAACCGCATCAGCGACATCAGCGTCGTCGCGCGCCGCGGCGCGGAGCACTCCGCCTTCGCCATCGCCGAGTTCCGCGAGCTCACCACCTACCAGCCCGGCACCGTCACCGTGCGCGCGGACCACTTCGACCTCGAGGCCGCCGTCGCGGCCCCCGGCGTCGCCCGCACCGCGCGCGCGCAGAAGCGGCTGATGGAGCTCGTCCACAAGCACGCGCTGAGCGCCGCCGACACGGCCGCCGGCGACGCCGCCATGGCCTGCACCGCCGACGGCGCCCCCCTCCTGGCCGGCGCGGGGCAGCAGCAGCCGCCGCAGCAGCGCTCCTCCTCCTCCTCCCCGACTGCCTCTGGCGTCGCGGGGGGCGAGGGGGCGGTGACGCGGCCGCCGTGCGCGATCCACTTCCGGTACCGCTGGACGCCGGTGCGCTTCGTGCCGCACCCGCAGCGCCGCAACTACGTCGGCGGCGTCCTGCTGCGGCGCACCGCCCCGGCCACCGACGGGGGCACGGCGGCGGCGGCGGAGTACGCGCTGCTGCCGTGCGACGTCGTGTTCACGTCGGTTGGGTACCGCTCCGACGGCGTCGACGGCGTCCCCTTTGACCACGCGCGCGGCGTGATGCCCAACGCGCGCGGGCGCGTGGCGGGGGCGCCGCGGGTGTACTGCGCGGGGTGGGTCAAGAACGGCGCCAAGGGCGTCATCCTGCACTCGGTCGTCGACGCGCAGGAGACGGCCGCCGCCGTCCTCGAGGACATCGAGCGCGGCGCGATCCCCACGACGGCGACGGAGGCCGCGGGGGAGCAGGAGCCGGCGGCCGCCGAGCCGCCCGCTGGGGAGCCGGAGGTGCGCGCGATGCTGCCCGAGGCGGACGCGCCGCCGGACGTGGGCACCACGACGATGCAGGGCAAGTACGGCCTCATCGACTACTTCCTCGCGAAGCGGATGCAGCCGGTGTCGGTGGCCGGCCTCGAGCGCATCCTGTACGTGGAGCGCGAGCGCGGCGTGGACCTCGGCAAGAGCGCCGAGAAGATGGACAGCGTGCGCGACATGCTGGACGTGGCGCTGGGCGGCGAGGTCGGCGCCAAGACCAACGAGCGCGTGCGCGGCATCGCCCCCGCGCGGCCGGACGCGATGATGTACCTCAAGGAGCTGCTTGACGACGACACCGACCTCGCCCCCCTCGCGCACGAGCTCGCCAAGGACCTGCCGCGCCGCCTCGCAGCGGAGCACCCGCCGGGGCCCATCGCCCCGTCACAGCTCTAGCGCACGGCGCCGGCACGCTCTGCTTCCTCCATCGCCGCCCAAGCTGTTACCCTCGTCACCTTTATCTCTCTCTCTCTCTCACTCTTGCTGCCCCTCTCTCTCTCTCTCCTTCATCCCCTTGCTTCGTTATTTGCTCTCCCACCTATCGGCCGCACACACACACACGCACACATCCCTACACACACACCACTACTGCTCTGCTTCTCAGGCCAGCTACCACATGTGTGATTGAGAAAACGTGTCCTCACTCGTTTGGAGTGGCACGCAACATGGCATGATACAAGAGTGAATACAGCACGCAGCTATTCTTTCTTTCGCTCTCTCTCTTCCTTTCCCTTCACACCTTTCCCTGACTTTGCGATGGCACCAGATGGATTGAATGTGAAGCAATCCGATCAATAAGAAACGAGGGGGGGGGGGGAAGGGAGAAAAAGTCAGAAAGCCAACCACCGATAGCTCGCCAGACATGACCGTAACAGCAACACCAACACCAACACCAACAATAGGAATAACACTATTTCTTGACAAAACGATGTTGAAAATCTGCTTAAAATGAACAAATCATACTGGTTTGAAAACGGTGTGACGGAAGAAGAGAAATGTACATTTTCTTCTTTTTCCTCTGCCATTTGTTTTCATTGTGTGTTGTTTTGTTGCTTTACTGTTTTTATTTGATATCATCTCCACCCTTGTGTAAAGTCTCTTGTGTAACTCCCTTATCCCCTCCCCACCTCCCATTCTACACTCGCGAATAGAAAACTCACCTACGCTTTCGCAGATTCTCTCCTCAACTACCTATCTCTTACTTTTTATTTCTCGTTTTTTTTTTGTCATTCCGAAGTGCAAAAAAAAAGTGGAAAATAAAAAAGAGTGATCTAAGTTAACAACAACAACAAGAAAATCGCTTCTGTATAGATATTCTTCTAAAAACACCCACACCAACACCCCCACACGCCCCCTCCCCTCCGATCCGCAGCCATGATGAGCGTTGAGATGACCAGCCGCATCAGCGCGCAGTTCCTGCGGCACTACTACGAGCTGCTGGCGCGCGGCGACGTCGCGCGTCTCGCGCAGCTCTACAGCGACACGTCGTACAAGGTGACCGCGGAGCCCGGGCAGGACCTGCCGACGGTGAGCTACGGCAAGGAGATCGCGGCGCAGCACGCGGCCCGCGTCGCGGCGCTGCCGGAGCGCAAGTACGAGCTGCACTCGGCGGACGCGGTGCCGCTGCCGGACGGGAGCGCGACGGTGGTGTGCTTCGGGACGCTGCTCGTGCCGGGGGAGCGGCGGCAGTACGTGCACACCTTCGTGCTCTCCCCGACCATCTACCGCGACGCGACGTACTACATCTCGGCGGAGTTTGTGCGCTTCGTGCGGGTCGACTACGAGCCCGTCCCCGAGGGGCACGTGCCGGTGCGCGAGGCGGAGCTGCGCCGCATCCAGGAGCAGCGCGAGGAGGAGCGCCGCGCGCAGCAGAAGATCCGCGACCTCCAGGCGCAGATCGCCGCCCAGCAGGCCGAGGCCGAGGCACGCGCCGCCGCTGCCGCTGCCGCCGCCGCCGCCGCCGCCGCCGCCCAGCAGCAGCAGCAGCAGCAGCAGCAGCAGCAGTCGCACAAGCAGGAGGGGGAGGGATCAGCGGCGCCGCCGGCGTACCGCGAGCGCCCCCCGCGCCGGGCGGAGCGCGCCGCCGCCGGCCCCGTCACGCACGTGCGCTACGTGGACGTGCCGCGCGAGCTCAAGCTCAGCCAGATCACGGCCGCCGTCGTCGCCGCCGGGGGCGCCAAGCCGCGCGACATCTTCTGGTTCGGCCACAGCCGCGCGCACGCGGTGCTGGAGCTGCCCTCCGCCGCCGACGCCGCCCGCCTGCTCGAGCACGGGCCGCTCGCCGTCGAGGGCAAGAGCCTCCGCGCCGTCCCATTCGTCGAGGACCGCCGCGACGGCGCCGACCGCCCGCCCCGCCGCGACCGCCCGGAGCGCCGCGAGCGCCGCGAGCCGCGCGCCAACCAAAGCGCCGCTCCCGTCGCCGCTGAGGGAGCCGCCGCCGCCCCCCGCCGACAGCACTCCTGCCGCCGCCCCCCTGGTGGTGCCCGCGGTGGCTCCGGCCGCCGTCGCGGTGGTCGCCGCGGGGGCCGCGAGTCTCCCGCCGGTGCTAGCAAGGGCGGCCAGTCCCCCGCCCCCGCCCCTGCGTCCGCCCCTGCCGCCGCCGCCGGTGGTAGTGGTGGTGAGCGCCGCGAGCGCCGCCCGCGCCCTGCTAAGCAGCAGCCGCAGCAGCCGCAGCAGTCGTAGTGAGCGCTGGTTAACGTTCACCACAGCCCCCCTCTCCCTCCCCCGGCAACATCTTTTTTTTTCTTTTTAAATAGCTGTTTTTTTTTTTTTCTCTATCACGGGCAAACCTTTCATTTTTCTTCTCACATATTATCATTACTATTACATTTTTTGTGTTTTTTTTTCTTCTTCTTCTTTCACCGTTGTTTTCCAAAGAGCTACATCAAATAAAAGAATATTGAGAAAATGGAAAGAACGAAAAGAAAAAAAAACTATAAAAAGAACAATCATCTTTATCGGACAAAAAACACACACTCAGATCAAGTAATTCATATTTTCATATTGTCATAGAATCGCTAAGACATTATTTTTTTTCTCTGTTTGTGCGCACATGATTAAATTGTGTCGAATGTGATATTTAACACGTTGATTACTGTTATTACTATTATTATTATTATTAAAATCTAATTACTTTACATTTATCAAGAATTAATATATATAATTCTGTACATCTCTTTAAAGTAGGTGTGACGGCGTCAGAATGATAGAATTGGAAGAGAGCGCACATTGTTACAATAATCAATTACAGGCTGACACTGTGACTATTCGTTTGCTCGCTTGCTTAGTACTGGATTCACCTCCCAACAGCAACCAATAGAGAGAGAGTGTGTGTGTGTGGTGGTGTCTGCTTGTGTCCTCTCTTCTCTCTCTCTCTCTCTCTCTCTCTCCCGGGCGTAATGTGAGAAATACCGAATACGAGAGACGTATTAGCACTGTTCTTGTTGACATAACCCTCTCTGTTCCCTCTACCCACAATGACAAGAGAGAGAAAAAAAAAGAATCAGTAGAATCAAACTAGTCAACACTCAAATTCGAAAACAACATATATAAAAGGGTCATTTTCTTTTTTTTTATTGTCGCCTACAGCTCTCTGTATCTGTTTCTCTGACTGTGTCTACGGCAATAACCGCTCTTGTTTGTGTCAGCGCCGCGCGCCCCCGACATTCGCATTCCCTTTCTGCAGAAGCAATAACTCCGCCGATGCCCGCCGTCGCCGCGACGCCCAAGTCCGTCTTCACCGCCGCCAACGGCGGGGAGACGGTCGACAAGGACGGGGACCCGAGCGTGCGCAAGTCCAACGCGAAGCGCCTCGCCGCCGGCTACACCAAGAAGAAGCGCGCGGCCGAGTACTGCTACCTGACGGCCAGCACGCTGCTCTTCCTGCACCAGGTCGTGCTCGTCGGGCGCTACTTTGTACGCGCGAGCGACGCGTGCGTGTCGCAGCTGGTGTGGATGCCGGCGTACGCGGCGGCGGCCATGGCGCTGGCCGACTTTATCAGCGGCGTCGCGCACTGGGGCCTCGACACGTGGGGCACGCCAGAGACGCCCGTCTTTGGCAACTTCATCCGCTCCTTCCGCGAGCACCACGTCGACCAGGTCGCCATGTGCAAGCACGACTTTGTGGAGACCAACGCCGACACGACCCTCCCGCTGCTGCCCTTCCTCGCGCTCACCGAGGCGTGGATCGTGCTGCGCCGCAACCCCTCCGGCAACGGCTACGGCCCCAACATCACCGCCGCCACCGTCGGCTTCCACGTCTTCTTCCTGACGCTCGTGCTCTTCATCGCGCTCACCAACGAGATTCACAAGTGGTCGCACCAGGCGAAGCAGGCGCCGGCGGTGCGCTGGCTGATGGCGCACGGCGTGCTGCTCTCGCCGGTCGCGCACCGCCGCCACCACAAGGACCCCTTCGACCGCAGCTACTGCATCACCACCGGCTGGCTCAACCCGCTGCTCGACGCCACCGACTTTTGGCGCCACGCCGAGCGCGCCGTCACCGCCGCCACCGGCGCCGTGCCCCGCGCCAACGACCAGAGCATGCTCGGCAAGTGAGTGCGCCGCGCGGGATACTGAGAGAGAGAGGAGGGAGAGAGGGGGGAGAGAGACGCCGAAAGTACCCCTATTGCAGTAGCGTTGATGCGCGCAGGAATGCCCTTCACCTCTCCCTCCTCCACTCACTACGATAATAGAGACACACAAAGCAGAAAAAGAAACTATTTCAAACAGTGCAAAAATTGGTAGTGCCATCGAAAAAAATATTGTATATGGGATGCGCCACTGTGGGTGTTTTTTTTTTCCAATTCCTTCTTTCTTCTAATTTAATCTAAAGATGTATTTTCCTTTTTTTCCCCGCCTTGTTTCTCATTTATCCCACACTCTGCACACTCGCACGCACACTGAGGACCGAACACACATCAACCGCTACCACTGACTGTACTTGCACGCTTTTATCTTATTATTCTCCTGTCTCGTTCTTTTTGCTCTTCTTCTCTCGCCGGCTCCTGTGCACTCTATTCGATACTTTTTTTTCCCCCACTCCCTCACCATTTCATCAACTACGCTCTTTATTATTATCTTTTCGTTCTTTTTTTTCTCTCTCTCCCCATGGCCACTACTGTCTTTTTCTTTTCTTGTCATTTTCCGTACTCCGCTGTATGGCGTACTGTACTCTGCGGGCGTACCATACACTTGATGCCGCACCCAACACACGACACACTTGAGCACATATGTATAATACGCACGTAAGACACTTCTTGTTCATATCCTTTTTTTTTCTTTTTTTTTCTTTTTAGTATGGCAAATCGCTCCCCGCTCTTCGAAGCGTTTTTGATAAACGGCCAACCCCCGTACAACCACTTTTGCATCCAGGCACAAACAGACACAGAAACTAAACCGATAAATTTAGAACAGCAGATGGAAAAACTCAAAAAAAAAAAATCCAACAGTACCTTTTGATATTATCACTGTTGAACTCTTCTTTTGTGCCGTTTTGTTTTTCTTCTCATTCTCCATTTCATTATTTTTTTTCTCCCTCACCTCTCTGTCCGTCTTTTGTTCTTTCATTTTCTTTATAGTTCTTCCGAGTTTCAACTCTTTTTTTCTATTTATCCCCCCACTTCCTCTCTATTTTCCAACCACTACATCTTGTATCTACTGTTGTTGATTTATGGATTCTCATTTCTTTTTTCTTTTCTTCTTCTTCTTTCCGGATGTCCTCATTCGCTAGCGTTTCTGCTGTTCTTTACTTGGTGTATATGCGTGTGGAAAGCAGCAGAAGAGCGCATGACGAAGAGAAATGAAAGAGAAGAAAACACATCCCATGGCGCTAATTAATTAATGTGTGTGACGACGTTTAGCATTCCAAACCCTCTAACTACCCCCTTTCCCCTCCCATGAAGCAAAACAAAGCAAGCAAAAACAAAAATAAAGTAGAATGATGACTATATAATAAAGGAGACGAGTGCTGTTTCTTGGAAAAAAAAGACAAGAAAGAAGAGTGAGCACAGTCAATTTTGCATCTAGCTCTCTTTTTCTCACCCCACATCGGTCTCTAATACAGTTGTGTCATCTTTACTTTTCTTTTAGTTTTGCTTGTTTATTTTTGCTGTTGCTGTCGCCTGCTTTACTATCGTCACTGACGCCCTCAAAATAATTTTAAAAGGACAAAAACAACGGAAAAATAGAGAACTGAATTGAGGAACATGATGTTAATGCTCAGTAGAAGAAATAGTCAATAATATATTTCTATTTGCACGCACTGACACGCAACGCGAGAGAATGCTGGTGCCAATATCTGTCGTCAATCTGCAAATGAAGCGTATGTCATTCTTGTTTTCGTTGAGTTTACGCACTTTTCCATATGAACGCAACTAAATCTTCATTCTCAACTGTCATTAACCTCTCGTTCCCCCCCCCCCTCCCCACACACGCACGCACAAATGGGTATCAAACGGGAAAAGAAAAACAAAGAGTAGTATTTTAACCACCACGTTGAATTATTTCTCGTTTCGCTCTCCCGCCGCGCCTCTTTTCTCTCTCACGCCCACTGTAGTGATACAATCTTTTTCATCTTCTCTGTCTAATTGCCTCTAGGCAAAAACACACACAACAACGGATAAAGTGAAAAGAACCGACCACTACAGACTCTCGCGCGAAGAGTTTCACCACAAGAAGAGACAAAGCAAGAATAAAAAAATACGGCAACAAAGAATAACTCGAAAAAAAAAAAGTAATACACAACCGCCACTAACGAAAGCAAGCACTTTTTTTTCCCCCGAAAACCCGCAATGAAGGCTATTCTCGAGTTCGGCACGGCGCGCTTCGTGCTGGAGGGCGACGACTACCGCTCCCTCTGCGACGCGGCGGTGCGCGCGGTGTCCCCGCAGGCGCCCATCGATGCCAGCAGCATCTGCTTCCAGTGCGACTTCGGCCCCTACGAGGCGCAGTGCCGGCGCGACGTGGCGCAGCTGCGCGCGGCCGGCGAGGACGTGGAGCCCTTCCTCAGCACCGCCAGCGCCAAGAGCAACACCCCCATGTTCATCTTCTCCCAGGAGACCTTCGACACGGTCGCCGGCCGCCTGCGGCAGTTCGAGTCCGAGAGCGAGCGGCCGGGAGCAGCGGATGCGCGCCGTCGGCCTCGCGCGCCGCGAGGAGCCGAGCGCCGCCCCGGGGGACGCCGCCGCGACGACGGTGCCGCTGCCCATCGTGCTGCTCGACACGTACATGACGGTGACGCCGGCCGCGCACCCCGAGGCCGCGGAGGTCCCCGCGCGCAACAAGGCCGACCTCGAGAACATGAGCTACGCCGAGTACCTCAAGGAGCTCTACGGCCCCTCCGGCCGCCCCGCCGGCGCCAACGCCCCCGCCGCCGCCGCCGCCGCGCGCGACCTGCCGCCGCCCGCCGCCACCACCCACGCCGCTCAGTACTACAGCGGCGGCCCCGCGGCGGCCCCGGCCGACCGCAGCCGCGCCGCCCCCGGCTACGTCGCCCCCCACGCCGCCGCCCCCGAGAGCCAAGACGCCTCCTACAACACGCCCTCGCGCGCGACCCGCAGCCTCCCCCCGGCGGCGGCGGTCGGCGACGGCGTGTCGGAGCGCGAGCGGCGGATGCTCAACGACCTCCTCGGCGTCGACGACACGAGCCCCTTCGCGGAGCGCTCCGTCTCCCCCAAGAAGCTCGCCGAGGCGCGCGGCATGCGGCTGGAGGAGGGGCAGGACGAGCCCGGCCGCGAGCGCATCCCCCGACACGCCCCGGGCGGCGCCACCGGCCGCAGCCGCGGCAGCAGCGTCTCCTCCGCCCGCGACATCTACGGCGCCACCCCCGGCAGCAGCCGCGCCGCCTCCCGCGGGCCTAACGCCGCCGCCAACCAGAGCCGCTCCATCTCCCCGTACGGCGGCAACACGAACAGCAACAGCAACAATAACAACAACAACAACAGTAATGTCAACCGCTCCATCGGCTCGCCCTACGGCAGCGCGGCCCCCGCCGCGCGCTCCGCCCCGGCCTACGGTGCTGCTACCAACAACAACAATTCTTCTCGTGCTGTCTCTCCCTACGGCGGTGCTGCCACTGCTGCCTCCGGCAACAACAACACCACGAGCAGCTTTGCCAACCGGTCCTTCAACGCCAACGGCACCGCCGGCAGTCAGTCCCTCCGTCCTACGTCCCAGCGCTCTCTCGGCACTGGCACCGGCGCCGGCATCGGCTCGCAGCCGTTTGACCTCGGCGCCCCGGACGACATGGCGCCGTTCGCCTGCCGCCACCTCTCCCCGGAGAAGTGCCACCACGGCGACCACGACGAGGATGTCGGTGGTCACAGGCGCATTGTCCGCCGCGCGAGCAACAGCCCCAAGCGCACAAACTCGACGGTGCTTCCGCGCATCGGCAGTCCCAACACCAGCGTGAACCCCGGCGCCGGCAGCCGCTCCGCCTCCTTCTTCGCCGCCGGCGGCGGCAACAACAATAACAACACCAACACCAACCGCTCTATTGGTTCGCAGTACGGTAGCGGCGCGGCCGCCGCGGGTGGCAACCAGTCCCGCTCGATCTCTCCGTACGGAACGGCCAACGCCAACCAGAGCCGCTCTGTCTCAGCGTACAGCGTCGGTGCCAACAACACAACAACAACAACAACAACGCCCGCTCGATCTCTCCGTACGGTGCTGGCGCTAACAACAACAACAACAACAGCCACACGAACCGCTCCGTGTCGGCGTACAGCGGTCTTAACAACAGCACTGCCAAATCACGCAACGCCTCCCCGTATGGCGTGTCTGCCGCGAACAACAATAACAGCAACGGTTCCCGCTCTGTCTCTGCGTACGGTGCTGCCAATAATAACAACAATTCCTCTCGTGCTGTCTCTCCCTACGGCGGCGCAGCTGCTGCTGCTGGCAACAACAACACCACGAGCAGCTTTCTCAACCGCTCCTTCAACGCTAACGGCACCGCCGGTAGCGGCTTCTCCCGCCCTGTGTCGCAGCGCTCTCTCGGCGCTTCCGTAGGTGCCGGCGCCGACATCGGCTCGCAGCCGTTTGACCTCGGCGCCCCGGACGACATGGCGCCGTTTGCCTGCCGCCACCTCTCCCCGGAGAAGTGCCATCACGGCGACGGCTGCGAGGACGTGGGTGGCCGCAAGCGCGTTGTGCGTCGCGCGAGCAACAGCCCCAGCCGCACAAACTCGACGGTGCTTCCGCTCATCGGCAGTCCCAACACCAGCGTGAACCCCGGCGCCAGCAGCCGCTCCGCCTCCTTCTTCGCTGCCGGGGGCAACAATAACAACGCCAACACCAACACCAACCGCTCCATCGGCTCGCAGTACGGTAGTGGCGCGGGTGGCAACGCCCAGGCACGCCCCTTCTCTGCGTACAGCGCCAGCGGCAATGCCGGCAACAACAATAACAATAATACCGGCAACCAGTCCCGCTCGATCTCGGCCTACGGCGCGTCTGCTACCAACAACAACCGCTCGGTGTCCGCCTACAGCGTTGGAGGCGCCAACAACACCAACAGCGGCAGTAACGCGCGCTCCGTCTCGGCCTACGGTGCTGGGACCAACAGCATGAATAACAACAACAATTCCTCTCGTGCTGTCTCCCCCTACGGCGGCACTGCCGCTGCTGCTGCTGGCAACAACAACACCACGAGCAGCTTTGCCAACCGCTCCTTCAACGCCAACGGCACCGCCGGCAGTCAGTCCCTCCGTCCTACGTCGCAGCGCTCTCTCGGCGCTTCCGTAGGTGCCGGCGCCGGCATCGGCTCGCAGCCGTTTGACCTCGGTGCCCCGGACGACATGGCGCCGTTTGCCTGCCGCCACCTCTCCCCGGAGAAGTGCCACCACGGCGACGGCTGCGAGGACGTGGGCGGCCGCAAGCGTGTCGTGCGCCGCGCGAGCAACAGCCCGAAGCGCCTCGGCTCTGCCAGCGCCTCCCGCTTCCCAGAGATCCCCGCGTCCGCGAGCCGCCGCGCCTCCTTCGCCTCGGGCGGTGCCGCTGCCGCTGCCGCCGGGCCCAACGCCACGTACACGAGCGGAACCGGCCTTGCCACGCGCTCGCTCGGCGGCGCTGACGGCGGTCACAGCAGCGGGCGCCCCGCCACCACGCAGGGCGCCGCCTCGCGCTCCCTCTTCTCCGGCCTCGGCAGCGCCAGCCGCGGCGTGAGCGCCAGCCATAACAACAGCAACAGCAACACCGCCGGCACCCGCGGTGTTGGGCTGTACGGCCAGCAGCAGCAGCAGCAGCAGAGCAACAACAGGAATGACAACACCGCCAACGGCTCGCGGTCCGTCTCCGCCTACAGCGTCGGGGCTGCGTATAACAATAACAATAACAATAACAACAACAGCAGCGGCGTCGCGCAGCCGCAGCGCCCGCAGTCGCGCTCTCTCAGCGGCACCGCCGGCAGCGGCTTCTCCCGCCCTGTGTCGCAGCGCTCCGCCGGGGCTTCCGTCGGCGCCGGCATCGGCTCGCAGCCGTTTGACCTCGGCGCCCCGGACGACATGGCGCCGTTCGCCTGCCGCCACCTCTCCCCGGAGAAGTGCCACCACGGCGATAACTGCGAGGACGTGGGCGGCCGCAAGCGTGTCGTGCGCCGCGCGAGCAACAGCCCCAGCCGCACCGCCTCCCCCGCCTCGACCCTCCCCGTCATCGGGGGCGGCAACAACACCAGCAGCAGCCTCCCAGCCGCCACGCGCTCGCTCTCCTTCAACAACAACAACAAGCGCGGCTACGGCGCCGCCGCCCCCGCGGCCGCCGCGTCGGTGCCGGCCGCGGGCGTGTACAGCAGCCAGCCAGCCATGAGCCGCAGCCTTTTCGCCAACAATAATAATAACAGCAATGGACAGCGCGGCGTGTCGTACAACAACTACACGGGCGGCAGTGCCAGCGGCGCCGCCCGCCCTCAGCAGCAGCGCGGCTTCTACCCAATGTAGGCGGAGTGATCACCGGCTTCTCACGTTCGGCGTGTGTGCTTCTCTTTTTCTTTTCTATTATTATTTCTTGCCATCTTTTCCACTTGTTGTTTTTTCTTCTTGTTGTTTTTCTTTCGGCGTCCACATACAAACAGTGTACTAGGTTCTTTTCCGTTCTCTATATTTCAGCCTTTCAGTGTTTTTCTCTTCACTCCCTATTTTCTTTTGTAAATGAAAACATAAAAAAAAAAAAAGAATTAAGACACAAGTTTTTTTTCAAGAAATAACAGTTTTTTCCTTTTCTTTCTTTTTCGAAAATTCATGCACATCACATGCATTAGTGCATGTTCTATGTATTCTTCTTCTATCATTACTATTCACATGTAATTACAGCATTTAAATGAGTCATGACCAAAGCACTGAATAACACTTGAGCGCATCCACATCACAAGCGCAAGCCAAACAACAGCAAGATCAAAAGGAAAAAAAAAATAAAAAAGTCAACGCTCAGCGCAGAATAAAGCGAACGCAGTTTTCCTTAAAACTCTCATACTTTATTTGTCTCGTCGTTAACGCTTTGGCTCTCTTTTTAACGAAAGACATCCTTTCCGTTCTGCCGCCAAGAAAGGAGAAAAAATGTAAGAAACAAACGAAAACATGTAAGAAATAACGACAGAAACAAACAAACAAACAAAAAAAAACAACAACAACATCATATTGTTTTCCCCCCCGAAATATATTGAGTTCATCGTTTACGCGTTTCACATTTTTCTCTTTTTACGATGAATGTTAAACATAATTGAGTACTATTTAATTTGATTTTTTTTTGTCCATTGAGCACAATTAAGAACTGTTTTAATTCCAAAAGCAAAGTACAAAGTATCGCCCTCTTTTTTTTTGTCATGTTTATTATTATATTCGCTCTCCTGCATCTTTTTCTCTATCCCAGATGGAAGTAGCTACTCTTTTTCTTTTTTTGTTTCTTTTCCTCTTTTGATCTGAAAGCTTTGAACCGTATATATTTCTCTCTCCCTCTCTCTCTCTCTATCTCTCCATCTCTATTAACGCAAAACATGTATCGAACAGCTGTGTGTAGCGGGTTCTCACCTCACTTCCACACACCCTTCCTATCTTCTGAAACACACAGAGATCATCGCTTTCATCTATATATGAAGAAAACAATACGTGATTGTTCCACCAGTAACTTTTCGTTCTGATTTGTTTTCTATCCTTTTTTTCCTGTGCAACAGAGCACCGGTAAGCAAAGATGGCGCTTGAAAAAAAAAAAAAAAAAAACATCACTAAACAAATAAACATGAATCAAAAAGCCAGAGAATTTGAAAAAAAAAATATATATATGTATATCATCTTCGTGTTTCTACAAAAATTTCTGGCCTCCTTCGTCTTTTATTCCTTTCTTTTTCTGGTCTCCCTATCTCTCTCTCTGTCTTTCACTTTCTCTTTAAAAATGAAGAAAAATTCTCTCCTTTTCTGTTCCCCCTTGCATCTCTGTTGTGCTTCCCCTTCCCTTGCACTCTTCCTCCTACTACGGTTTCTTTCTCACCCCTACGTGCGACCTGCCTATAGCATTGCAGTGTGTTTGACACACACACACACACACACACACACACAGCGAGCATACATGCGCATGCGTGGTCTTCCGTCCGAGAGAAACAAAGTGTGCGAGAGGGGAGGAAGTGCTGAATAAACGACACACAATGAAGCACAGACGACGTGGAGTGTAGCTATGACGCACTCTGTAAGGTGTAGCCTCTTTGAGTTTTTACCGTTTCCGCGTCACTTTCCTTCTTTCTCTCTTTTCATTTGTGAATGGTGGCATGTCATTAAAGCAGTTGTGAAAGGAAGATTTGTAATGAACAGGTTAACGAAAACTAAAGGGGAAGCGACTCTGAGATGCGGGGGAGAAAACATATGGAGAAGACACACACACACACATATGCATATACACATACATTTATACACTCATGCGCACACACGCGCGCGATGACACATTCACTATCACACGATGGGTTTCCTTACCTTTCAAAAGAAGAAGAAGAAATGAAGTTGTGAAACTACCCGACTCGCGCAAAGGTACGAGTGCGGTTACACTGTTGCACTCGAAAGAAGCTGTGTTCGCGAAAAACTGTCTTTCATTTCTGTTTGCGGTTATTCCCCCCCCCTCCCCTTCTCTTTCTCTCTCGTTTCTTCTGTTGACCGAGCGCAGCGGAGATGATGAAGAGTGGCAAATTCAGGAAAGTTGAAGACATATGTGTTGTCAACGTCTATAACTCTTCCATTACTTGCTGCTTCGCTCATGAATGCGAATGCTCTCTCTCTGTTGTTAACGTTCAACTTTGACAAACGCTTCCGTACTTTTCTCCTCACCTCTCTCTCTCTCTCTCTCTCTCTCTCTCTCTCTCCATCTTTCTCTCACTGTATCCAGGAAAGAAATCAAGGAAAGAAAAGGCGAGGCCAAGAAAAACCACACTGTTTTCTAGTCATTCTAACAGTGTCCATTCCCTTCTTCTTCGTCTTCTTCTTCTGTTCTCTCTCTTACTGAAAATCACGCGAGGTGACGATTTTGATCATAGTGAAGCTTCCCTCATCTCACAGCATCTAGTCCCCTTTCACTCCCCCCTCCCTCTCTCTCTCTCTCTCTCTTTGTTCTTCAACAATCTGGAGCTCTTCTCTATCTCTCCTTTTTTTCTTTCTTTCTTTCTCTCTTTCTCTCTCTCTCGCTCTCTCCCTCCCTACTCGACAAGAAAAGAAAAGAAGCAGCCGACTCAGTGCACTCGTTAATCTTCTCTTCGTTATACAGAAAGAGACCTACAAGCGCGCGCCATGTCGTCGTCCGACACGATCAAGGTGGTGGTGCACTACGGACCCATCGAGTACCCCCCGGCCGACCCCGCCGACCTCTTCACGCGCGCGGCGGCGGCGCTGGCGGAGGGGACGCCGCAGCTGTCGGCGGCGGAGGAGGGCAGCGCCGCGAGCCTCGGCCGCGTGCCGCTCGTGTACCTGCCGCCGGAGACGCTGGGCCGCTTCCTCGTGAGCGCGGAGCGGCGGCGGGCGCTGACGGAGGGACGCGGCACGCCGGGGGTGCTGAGCGCGGCGCGCGCGGTGGCGGCGGCGCGGGAGGCGGCGGCGGCGCGAATGGAAACGCTGCGGGACTACACGCACCACGGGAGCCCCGCGCTGGAGGTCAGCACCCACTCCTACGGCGTCGTCGTCGTGACCAACGAGGCGCAGTGGGGCGCCGTGCAGCGCCTCGTGCTGCGCGAGATGATCGGCGACGGCGGCGCCAAGGAGGCGCGGCGCGCGGAGGTGGAGGAGAGCGTCGAGATGCACGTGGAGGTGACGGTGCTGTGGTTCGAGGTGGACACGATGCACCGCCTGCACTACGAGGACCTCGCCGGGGGCGGCCCCACCGGCCCCGCGGGCGGCGGCGTCGTGCGCGCCGGCCCCCGCAGCCCCGCCGGCAACAAGCTCAGCAGCAACAACAACAACAATAACAACAACGACGCCGAGTCGACGCCGCGCGGGGTGGTGAACAACCACTACAAGACGGTCAACAACCACAACACCACGTACAACTACTACGGCGGCGACGCGGCTGGCGGTGGCGACGGCAGCCGCCGCGCCTCCTCCCGCGGGGACCGCAAGGCGACGCTGCTCGTCGTCGACACGCGCGGCGCGCACGAGGGCGAGGTGCGCGTGGGTCTCGAGTCGCCGGCCGCGACGGCGGAGGAGCTGCTGTCGCTGGTGCGCGAGGCGGTGGGGGCCGCGCCGTCGCAGCAGCTGCGCGCCGCCTACCGCGTGCTGCCCCCGCAGGCGCTGCAGCCGGAGCGCGTCGAGGGCGGCTACCGCAACTCGGTCGCGCCGTCGGTGCTCGCGGCGGCGCCGCTGCACCCGCTGGAGGGCGACCAGGACGTCGAGGCGCTCGTGCGCGACGTGCTGCTCTACGGCTACCGCGCTATCCGCGTCGTCGTCGCCCGCCCGGGCGAGTCCCTCGAGAACACCCACGACGAGCAGCGCTACCGCGAGCTCGGCGACAACGACGACGACGACGCCCGCCCCCCGCTGCGCGGCGAGGAGAGCCAGGACCCGCGCCTGCGCGCCCACAGCGTCGCCGACCCCCGGCTGCGCTACGAGGAGGTGGAGCACCCCCGGCTGCGCTACGAGGAATACGAGGATCCTCGCTTGCGTTATGAAGAATATGAGGATCCTCGCCTTCGTTACGAAGAGTACGAAGACCCCCGTCTGCGCTACGAGGAATACGAGGATCCCCGCCTTCGTTACGAGGAGGTGGAGCACCCTCGCCTGCGTTACGAGGAATACGAGGACCCTCGGCTGCGCTACGAGGAGGTAGAGCACCCCCGCCTGCGCAGCAGCAGCTTCCACGAGGCGACGGCGGCGGCGGTGCGGGAGCTGACGCAGCCGCAGGAGGACGAGGTGTTCGAGGCGGGCGGCGACGAGCGCCCCTTCAGCACCGCCGCGTACCCCACGGAGGAGCCGCTGGAGGACGAGGAGGCGGGGCGGCGCACGAGCGTGGTGCAGCAGCTGGTGGTCGTGCGCTGCGACATGGACCCCACCGAGGTGAGCATCTCCGGCGTCGTGCGCGAGGCGGCGCTGGCGCAGCTCGGCGACGACATCTTCGACAAGGTCTGCAAGCGCGGCGCCGCCAAGACGGACCCCGAGAGCATCGGCACGCCGGCGGAGGAGTGGGCCGCGCGCCCGCGCTTTGAGAAGGTCACGACGGAGGACGGCGGCGTCGAGTACGTGATGCGCCTGCACGACTACATCTTCGACGAGGACCAGGAGGACCAGCTCGCCGCCTGCATCGACATGGCCATGCAGAAGCTCGAGGGCTACGAGCCCATCGCCAGCAACGAGATGGGCGAGGAGGAGGAGGAGGCCGAGGAGGGCGAGGAGGCGCGCATGGACGCCGACGAGTACTAGAGAGAGAGAGAAGCCACCGCCGGTAGTGTACACATATATATGCGCATGCGGTGTGGTGGGGGTGGGTGCATCTCTGAGCATCGATTTCAAATGGCACCTGCTAGTTCATGCACTTTTTGCTCTCTCTCTCTCTCTCTAGTTCACTTTCACGATATTCCGCTTTCACCCCCCTCCCTCGTATCACGGCTCTTCCCCAACCGCCAGTCCTCTCATGACTAGGTGATTCCTAGCATATCATCCTGTGGAGAGTCGACTAACGTTTTTTGTTTTCCCACATCCCTCTCTGCAATTCTCAAAAGAGAAACACTCAAACACGGAACTTCCCCCCCCCCCCCCCCATTTTTTTCTTGATGTATACGGACTCGAGTAGAAAACACACACACACACGCACACAGCAAGCCTGCATCTCCCTTCTATTTATATACACACATTTATATGAACACACACTCAACCACAAAGACATTTTGCTTGCTTTTTTTTTTCTTGTTTCTTTTTACCCATCAGGTATTCGGTTGCTTTGAATTTCACAATCATAACGACAATGGTCATCACTATATCGACAAGATGAAGTAAAACGAATTCTTCAACAAGGCTTTTTTTCTTTCTCATTTGCTCTCAGTCCTCAGCAGCGTTTTCCCTGGGTGTCTCACTTATTATTATTATCCCTATCTCTCCTTGCCTGTACCCTTTATAAAATCCACACGCCAGTGCAAGAATTACCTCTGGAATCTGGCTTTTCTTTTTTCTCTCCTATGTTTCTTGTAATCACTGTGTTTATATATTCCGCCTGTCGTGTCTCAGTGTCCTACTCGCCTATCCGTTCCCCTCTTCAATTCACCACTCACCCATGTTTATTATCTGTTGTTTTTTCTTTTAATTAACACGAACCACAACATCAAAATCAAAAACAATAATAAAAAAGAATGTAGTAATACATAACATTAAAAGCTTTGTGAAGGCTTGCGTGCTGCTTGTGAAAATTGGATACTGCTTCCCTTCCTACGATTACTGAAGAGCTGATGATTGCTTCTGTGCCGAGTGATGTGTAAGCTTATAGGTCGTCGTGTGCGTCTTTCTTTTTCCTATTCGTCGCCTTACATGACAGCGACGAGACACATACACACACACACACTTGGTCGAATTGCGGATATCTCTCATCATCTTTGAGTTCTTTTCCTTTTTATGCAAGCACATCTGTTG
This sequence comes from Kentomonas sorsogonicus, assembly GCA_030347455.1. NCBI lineage: Eukaryota > Euglenozoa > Kinetoplastea > Trypanosomatida > Trypanosomatidae > Kentomonas > Kentomonas sorsogonicus. The sequence goes on along the minus strand of JAQOSZ010000144.1, from coordinate 11,887 downwards.
CCTCACCGCTTTCCTTGCACTCCTCTTTCTCTCTCTCTCTCTCTCCCTTTTTCTTTCCCATGTATCATCTATCAGTAGGATCTACAGTAAATTACCAAGAACAAGAAAACACAAAGGCTATACACACATCATCGTGTTTTTATTTTTTGGTTCTCTGATATCGCTTCTTCTATTGCTTTTTCAATACCTTCTCTAGCTTTGCTTCTCTGTTCCTTAGCTCTCTCTCTCTCTCTCTCTCTCTCTCTCTTTCTCTCTCTCCTACTTCACGCTTGCTATCTTTGCTTTCATTGCTTCCTTTCCCTCCTCTCATCTTTTTCTACACTGCATCTGTCCCTACTACTACTACCGCTGTCGTCAGCTCCGCTTTGCGGTCGCAGCCGAATTTACTCACACACACACACACGAGGAAGGAGACACTCGTCCCCTCCCGCCACTACTGTCAGGTATAATCGACACAGTCGCCGGACGGCTGCGTGCGCAAAACTGTACTCTTTTCACGGCGGCGAGCTGGACGGGATGCTGGCGGTGCATGTGCCGGAGGCGCCGGTGCGGACGCTGCGCCGCCCGGTGCTCTCCGACGACGAGGCGCAGGACAAGTGGCTCGCGGAGGGCCTCGCCGCCCTGCACGCGCGCGCGGCCGCGATGGTCGACGCGATGGAGCGCCACGCGCCGCTGCCGGCGGTGTTGGAGCGCGCGGCGGCGGCGCTGGCGGAGCTGCGCACGGGGAGCCTCGCGCCGCAGCGCTACTACGAGCTGTACCTGGCCGCGACGGCGGCGGTGCTGGAGCCGCTGGAGGCGCACCTCGCCGACGCCCACGCGGCCGGCGCGCTCGACCTCGAGGCCATGTACGCCGGCGCGCAGCACGTGCCCGCGATCATCCCGCGGCTGTACCTGCTGCTCGTCGCGGGCGGCGTCTACGCGCGCGCCGGGACGCAGCCGCCGCTGGCGCTCGCGCGCGACATGGCGGCCATGTGCAAGGGCGTGCAGCACCCGGTGCGCGGCCTCTTTTTGCGCCACTACCTCCTCACCGCCCTCAAGGCCACCCTCCCCGGCGACCCCGGCGCCCGCCGCGTCGGCGGCGAGGGACGGGAGGGGACGCCGCTGGAGTCGGCGGCGCTGCTCATCGAGAACCTCGCGGAGATGAGCTGGCTGTGGATACGGATGGAGGGGCAGCACGGGCCCGACGGCCGCCGCACGCGCGTGCAGTACACCTACGAGGCGCTCAGCAGCAGCACCGACAACCCCGCCGTGCTCGCCGCCGCGACACGCGCGAGCATGAGCAACAGCCGCGTCACCGACGTACGGGGGATGCGGCGCGAGCGCGGCGAGCTCAAGGTACTGGTGGGGCAGAACATCGTGCGCCTGGCGCAGCTCGACGGCATCGGCTGCGGCGACTACGCGGCCGTCGTGCTGCCGCAGGTGCTGAGCACCATCGTGTGCTACCGCGAGCCCATCGCCCAGCAGTACCTGATGGAGGCCGTCATCCGGGTCTTCCCCGACGACCTGCACCTGCGCACCCTCCCGCAGCTGCTGCAGGCGACGCGCCTCCTCACCGTCAACGTCAGCGTCGCGGAGCTACTCACGGCCCTCGCGCGCCGCCTCGTCGCCTACGGGCGCGCGGTGCGGGCCGGCACGACGGCCATGACCGACGCCGCCGCGGAGGCGCCCGCGCTCGCCGCCCTCCCGCACACCCTCCTCGCGCACGTCACCACCGCCTTCGCCGTCACGTACCGCGCGCAGCCGCTGCCGGAGGAGTACGTCATCAAGCGCTGCGGTACGACGCCGGCGCCGCTGCCGCTGCCGCTCGCCAGCTACGTCGCCGCCCTCCGCGCGACGCTCGCCGCCGCCGAGGTGCTGACACCGCGCGAGGCCACCGCCTTTGCGCGCCGCGTCCTGCACGCCGCGCTCGCGCGGATGGACTGCAGCGGCGCGGCGGCGGCGGCGGCGGCCCCCCGCGAGGGCGAGCGCGCCGAGAGCGACGGCCCCGGCGAGGAGGAGGCGGCGGGAGGAGGCGGAGGAGGGCGTTCCCAGGGTGCCGACGCCGGCGAGCTACCGCGCGACGGCGCACCTCCTCTCGCAGGTGCTGCAGAGCTGCGACGCGTCCGGCCCCGACCGCGGCGCCCCGCTGGAGGCGGCCGCGCTGCTCGGCGACGTGCACGCCCTGGCGGAGCTGCTGCCGCCGGGGGAGCGCGCGGTGGTGGCGCGGGCCGTCGCGCGGGCGCTGGGCTGCTGTGGCGGCGGCGGCGGCGGCGGGCGCGTGGAGGGGCTTGAGGCGGCCGCCACGGCGCTGCAGCTGCTGGAGCCGCTGGCGGCCATCACGGCGGGTGACGCGGCGGGCGGCGCGGCGACCGGGGAGGAGGCGGCGCTGCTGTGCCGCGCCCTCCACGCCCTCAGCGACGCCGACGCGCTGGTCTACGCCAAGATGGTGACCGGAGTACGCAAGATGCTTGCGGGGGCGGCGGTCGGGGCGGCGGCGGCGGCGTGCGTGTGCAGCCCCCAGGCCACCGTGCTGAGCGCCCTCGTCGGCATGCACGAGCGCGCGGCGCTGCGTCTGCACGACGCCCTCGCCGCCCTCCCGCCGCCGCCGGCCGACGACATGGCCGAGGAGGAGCGCGCGGCGCTGCAGGCGGCCCTGCGGCGCGTGCTGTGCCACCTGCACGGCGAGGGCGGCCGCGGGCTGCTGGCGGGGCTGGCCGAGGGCGGCGGCGGCGGCCCGTCCCTCGCGCTGCGCCACCTGCTCGCCGCCGCCGCGACCGCCGACCGCTGCGAGGCGCCCGACGCGGCCTACGCGCTGCTCGTGGCGGCCGTCGGCGTGTACGAGGAGAGCGGCGGCGGCGCGGGGGCACAGCGCCTGGCGCTGCTGGGCGCGCTGGTGGCGGCGCTGCGGGCGCAGCGGCACCTCCCCCCGGAGTCGCGCGCGGCGCTGGCGCTGCGTCTGTGCCAGCACGCCGGCATGCTGCTGCAGCGCTCCGAGCAGGCGCGCGCGCTCGCTCTGTGCGCCTCCCTCTACACGGACGGCCACGACACGGCCGCAGCTGGTGAGTGCATGCGGCGGGCGGCGGCGGCGGCGGAGCGCGTGCCGGGCCCCGGCGCCCGCGCCACCCTCCGCGTGGACCTTCTCAACCTGGCGCTCCCCCTCTTCGCCGCGGGGGCCGTGACTGCCGCCGACGTCAGCGCCGCCCTGCGCGCCGCCCGCGAAGACCTGGCCGCGCCTAACAGGGGAGGCGCGGCCGCGGCGCCGGGCACCCGACCGCCGGCCGGGCAGCAGCAGCAGTTGGGGCTGTTTGAGAGCGACGACGACGACGACGCCGTGTACGCGAGCGCGCGCCGCGGGGGCGGCTCCTCCTCCTCCGGCGGCGGCGGCGGTGAGGCGGAGGGCTTGCAGTCGCGTCGGGCGGCGGCAGAGGTGCTCGAGAGGATTGTCGACTACATCCGTGCGCGGCAGACAACAGACGAGCCGTGGCGGCAGATTAGCCTCGAGTAGGTGTCGGGACTTCTTTGCTTTCAGCCCCACCCCCTCCCGCTCTCTGCACTTTCTTTGTGCGTGCATACGATGTCTTTCTGTTATTGCTTCCTATTTGCGTGTTCTTCCCTAGTTGTTTTACGATTTCTGCAATTTGTTCTTTCATTCATCAGCGTCTTTAATTCTTGTTTTGTGAAGAAGAAACACACACACACACAAACAAACACACACAATCATACTTGATAGCAGCCGTAAGCTCTTTGCGGTTATAAAGTTAATCGATGCATGATCTTTCTTCTTGCTCCTCCTCCCTTGTGCTCCTCTCCGTCGATATCCTTTAGTAACGCTCTCGCACGCACGAACACACTCTCTCGTACTTCCACTACCCACAACACCCACCAGACTCACCACAGCGTTCATCACATCTTCACAACCAATTGATCATAGACGACACATTTACTTTCTTTATAAATTCACAGCAAAAGCCATCAACTAGACTATTTCACACACACACTAACGTCACGTCAGCACCGATGGAGGCGGAGCTGGTAACGCTGCGGGACGGCATCCGCGCCCTGCAGCGCCAGTGCGACGAGGCGCGGCGGCGCGGCGCGTGCGGGGAGGAGGAGGAGGAGGGACGGGACCAACAGGATGAGGCGCGGGCGAGCGACGCGGCGGAGCCCGCGGCGGCGGAGGGGGAGCTGGTGGCGTCGCTGCGGGCGCTGCTGGCGGAGAGCCGCGCGGCGCTGGCGGTGGCGCAGGCGGCGGCCGGTGAGCGCGCGGTGGAGCTGCGCTGCGCGGTGGCGGAGGCGGCGGCGCTGCGGCGGCAGCGGCAGGAGGCCCTTACGCGCGCGGCCGCGGCGGAGGAGTGCCTGCGGCGGCGGGAGGAGGGCGGCGCCCGGCAGGAAACGCCCCCGCTGGGGCCAGGGGAGGCGGCGGCGGCGGAGGCGGCCAGCACGCACGCGGCGCACCTGGAGGCGGAGGTGCGCGGTGCGGCGGCGGCGGTCGCGGAGCTGCAGAGGAGGGCGGCGGCAACAGAGGCGCGGGTGGCCGCCGTCGGCGCCGTCAACGGTCAGCTGCGCGGGGAGCTGCGGCGGCGCGAGGGGGTGGCGGCGCGCTGCCGGGAGGCGGAGGAGCGCGCGGCGGCGGCGGAGGCAACAGCGGCCCGTCTGGCGGCCGCGCTCGGCGCCCAGCGGGAGGCGTGGGGGCGGGCGGCGGCGGCGGCGCGCGCGGCGGAGCGGCGCATACGCGAGGGCGCGGCCCGGCACGCGGCGCTGGCGGCGCAGGTGGAGGCACTCACGGCGGCGCTGCGGGCGAGCGAGCGGGCGGCGCAGGGCTGGCAGCGGCAGGCGTTGGCGGCTGCCGTGCCCCCGCTGCAGGCGGAGTCAGAAAAGGTGCCAGGGCCCGCCCGTGAAGAGGCGCGCGCCGAGACGGAGGCGGCGCTGCTGGCGGCGCTGGAGCGCAAGGCCGTCGACCTCGCCGTCGGACTGCAGGAGTCCACCCGCCGAGCGCAGGCGGCGGAGGCGCGCGCTGCGGCCCTCTCGCGCGGCGCCACACAGTCATGGGCTGCGGCGGCGGCGCTGCGGGCGCAGCTGTGCGTGTGCCGCCCCGCGGCTGCCGGTCTGGCGGCGGCGGCGGCAGCCAGCGAGGCGGGGCGGCGCGCGGCGGAGGCGGCGGTGCAGCCCCTGATGGAGGCGTACGAGGCGCTGCTGCAGGACTGCTGCGACGCGCAGGCGCACTCCCTGCTGCTGGAGACGCGCCTCACGCATCACCAGCTCGCCGGAGGTGGCAACAGCGCCAGCAACAATAATGCGGGCCGTAGCAACAACAGCAACGGCCATCCCCCCCTCGGCTCCCACGCACGCAGTACCACTACTACCCCGAGCGGCGGCAACAGCGCTATCGTGGGCGCCGGGGCCGACGCGGTGTGGGCCTTGGCGCGGCGCGAGCGGCACACTCTCAGCTACGCCGCCTTGCAGCAGATGCGGCGCGGCGGCGGTGGGCGGCACTGACGCGACGATGGCGCGGCGGGCGGCTCGCTGATAATCCTCCCCTCTTCCCTCCCCTCTATGTTCTTGGTTTTTTTTTCCCCTTTCTTCCTTGTATGTCACCACATCGTGATGTGTGCATTCTCCCCCCCCCCCCCCCTTTCCATCTCTCTCTTTTCTGCTACTTCAACAGACTGCTACTATATTATTATGCTTAAAGAAACACCTTTGCTTTTCTTCACTTCCACTGTATCTGCGGAGTAGTAAATGTCAGATGGGTACGCCGTCATTGCGCACTCTACGCATATTCCAGAAAACAAATACATTGTATGAGACGGAGCCCTTAGTCGAACACCTAAGATTCTACACCCACACTTCGGCTCTTCTTTCGGTTTACGTAGGAACATTTCACACACGGTATAACGCAACTAAATTTTAAAAAAGGAAAAAGAATACATATAGTTTTTGTTGCTGTTGCTGCTACGGTTTTCTGCTGTAGCCAACCCCTGCATAGACTTCCACGTTCCAGACTTTTTTTTTTATTAATACGGAGAAGATTGTAAAAATAAAAAAGAGTTCTCCAAATAAAAGTGATACTATTTATCTCTATTTCTCTCCCCCCCCCCTCCCTCTTCTCGAGTAACAACAGAAAACTTATAATCTTTACAACGTAACGGGTAAAAGCAGAAGACTGCCAACATAATTGTTTGTCTTTCTCAACCGAGTCAGACAACCCCGCACACTCGTCCCCACTCCCGTAGTCGATTAGATCTCTTCAGAACACACAGCCGCGCGGGCGTGCACACGATGGTGAAGGAGACGGAGTACTACGAGCTGCTGTGCGTCGAGACGACGGCGGACGAGGCGGTGATCAAGCGCAGCTACCGCAAGCTCGCCCTCAAGTACCACCCCGACAAGAACCCCGGCGACGAGGCGGCGGCGGAGATGTTCAAGAAGGTGAGCCACGCCTACGAGGTGCTCTCCGACGCGGAGAAGCGCGCCATATACGACAAGCACGGCAAGGAGGGCCTCGAGGGCGGCGGCGGCGGCGGCGGCGGCGGCTTCGCGGACGCGGACGACATCTTCTCCATGTTCTTCGGGGGCGGGGCGCGGCGGCCGCGCGGGGAGCCGAAGCCCAAGGACATTGTGCACGAGCTGGACGTCACGCTGGCCGACTGCTACACCGGCCGCACGCGCAGGGTGCAGGTGACGCGGCAGCGGCTGTGCGGGCAGTGCGAGGGCAGCGGGCTGCGCCCCGGGGCGGTGCGGCAGACGTGCGCCGACTGCCGGGGGCAGGGCGTGCAGATGCGCCAGCAGCGCGTCTACGGCAACATGTACCAGCAGACGCTAGTCAACTGCCCCGCGTGCGAGGGCACCGGGCAGGCCGCCAAGCGCGCGGACCTCTGCACGGCCTGCCGCGGCGAGCGCGCGGTGCGGGAGCGGAAAGTGCTCGAGGTCGTCATCCCCCGCGGCGCGCGCAGCGGCGACGTGGTCACCTTCGCCGGGGAGGGCAATCAGGTGCCGGACGTGCGGCTCTCCGGCGACGTGCTCATCTTCCTGGCGGTCGCCAAGCACGGCACCTTCCGGCGCGTGGGGCCGCACCTGTGGCACGAGGCCACGCTGCCCCTCGCCGACGCGCTGTGCGGCGCGGTGCTGCCGCTGACGCAGCTCGACGGCCGCCGCCTCGCCGTCTGCACGTCGCCCGGGCAGGTGCTCAACCCCGCCCACTGCTACGTCGTGCGCGGCGAGGGGATGCCGATGAAGGAGACGGGCGGCACCGTCCGCGGCGACCTCTTCGTGACCGTCGAGGTCGTGTGGCCCGCGGCGCTGCCGGCCAAGAGCCTCGCCGCCGTCGCCGAGGCCTTTGGCGAGCCGGCCAAGCCGCCGCGCGTCGGCGGGCAGCTCGCGAAACTCACGCCGTTCCGCAAGAACGACAAGGCGCGCGAGGCGAACCGCCGGGCGCAGCGGCGCGCCACCGGTCAGCAGCCGCCGCCGCAGCGCCGCTTCCGCCAGGAGCGCGAGACGCGCGGCCGGCACTACGAGAACGAGGAGGAGTTCGAGACGACCAGCAGCGAGGAGGAGGAGGACGACGACGACGCCTTTGACGAGGTCGACGCGGAGCAGTTCTTCTACCAGCAGGGCATGGGCGGCGGCGGCGGACGGCGCGGCGGCCCGCAGCAGGTGCAGTGCCAGCAGCAGTAGTCATGGGTAACAGCAACTACGCCGTGACTAGAGAAAGTGAGACAGAGAGGGGGGGGGGGAAGAAGAGATAGATGATGGGAGAAATATGAAATAGAAGCAAGGCGGAGGGAACTGTAATAGTTGAACTCTTTGTTTTCCGTCTCTAGTTATTCTTTCTCCCCCGCCCCTCTCTCTCTCTCTCTTTCTCTCTCTGTCTTCCGCACCTCAGGGATTACCCCGTTCCTTCTTCAATCTTTGTCAGTCGCTCACCTTTTCTCTTGTCACTCTCCTTTTCTTCTTTGTTTTCTCGTTTTCTCTCTGCCCTCTTTCTCTCTTCATCGCTCCAGCCCCACTTCTCACTTCTGCGAGGTGTTTTTAGCGGCTCCTCCTTCATTTTGAAACACTGCTTCATAATTACTACCCCCCTCCCCGCCACCTTTCACCTTAACTAATGAAAATGCGATAAACTCCGAGGTTTACGGGAAAAATAAGAATAGAAGAAGGAGACGAAAGTCAGCAACTACGATGCGCTGCGAGGTTTAAAGTATACGCGGCTAGTTTGGCAGGCAACAACAGTAACAAAAGTCAATGTTGCTGTCTTTGCCATGCTTTTTGTTTTTGTTGTTTTTGTGGTTAGTGTAAAGTGCATGTTGCTTGCACCGGCGTTTTTGGTGCGATGTACTCGATTGCATCTATGCACTGTGTTTAGTATACTGTTTACCTGCGTGCTAGTTGATGCTTGAGTCTCCAATTCGTATCAAGTGTGACGCACTGGTTTCTACGCTGCACTTGCGCCTGCTCTCCAAATCACACCCTCTCGCAAGCTTGTCGAGAGCACGCACAGACACACACAAATAAAAATAATAAAAAGCAATCGTTGCTCAAATATCGTCGTCACCACTAGTAGGCCGCAAATCCCACACACTTTTGCTTCACCCTTTCACTTGCAACTATCGTTACAGTCTCTCCCTCTCTCTCTCCCTCTCTCTCCTCTCTCTCTCTCTCCACTCCGCATTTGCGCTGCGCTGAGATGCTGCGGCGGCAGGGCGGGTGGGTGCCGGCGCTGGCGCACAACCCCCTCTACGGGCGCTACCTCGCCGCCTTCATCGCGGAGAACCCCACGACGGAGGCGCTGTTTGCGACGCTGGGTCTCAGCGCGGAGGGCACCGCGGTGCTGCCGCGGCTGGAGACGCGTGGGGGCCGCACGCGCGCCGTGAGCGAGCTGCTGGCGATGCGCGCCACCGTCCCCGCCGCCGCCTGCGACCCCTTCCTCGGGCCCGACCTCCTCCGCGGCGCCAGTGCCCCGGCGGGCCTCGCCTTCAGCGCCGGCCTCGCGAGCGCGCTGGGGGACTCGGTCAACTCGGTGCAGATCATGGAGCGGCTGATGCCCGCCTTCAACGTGCACGTGTCGGTGGTGCTGCGCACGCACAACCACACGGCCGCCTCCACCACCACCACCGCCGCCGCCGCCCCGCCGCCGCTCACGCCCGGGGAGGAGCTGGTCGTGATCAGCCGCATCGACCGCATCGGCAAGCGCATGGCCTATTGCCGCGCCGACATCTACCGCGACAGGGCGGAGGTGCCGCCGGCCGGTCGCGGAGGCGGAGGCGCGCGTGCGCGGCGCGGCGGACCTTGAGGCGGTGCTGGCGGCGCACTACGAGCGCTGCTTCAGCGTCTCGCACGTTAAGAGCATTCTCGAGCGTCAGATTGAGCGCGAGGGAGGCGTTAAGATTTGATGGTGGAGGAAGCGCTGGGGGAGGAAGCAGGGGAGGTACGCCGGTGTCAATCTCACCGGAGTGGACGCGAGTGGCGCTAGAAGGGATACAAGCGTCACGTCTAGTTCGTCCTGCATCTCTCCCCCCCCCGCCTCGTATTCTCGACTTGATTAACTTTTTGATTTGATTTTGATATCGCTCGCTCTTTCTATCTTTTCCTTTCTTTCTCTTCCTCTCTCCCTCTCTCTCTCTCTCCCTCTCTCTTCCTCTCTTTGCCCGCTTATCCCCAACCGCTATCGAATTCTGTGTTTCGCCAAGCTAAAAAATGAAGATCGTTTCTTGACGACTGAATGACTTTTGCGTCAAGGGAAACGCAGCTGCGTCCTGTACACCCCCCCCCCCTCACACCCACACACACAAAAACTCTACTATCCTTTTCTTGTCATTTTCTCTTTGAATCCACGTGCTTGTTTGCGGACGCGCACAGCTCATCTTCCGCATCTCTCTCCGCATTTACTCCCACTGTCGACGCTCTGCCTTTAGCGCTATCACACCATAGTTTTTTTTTTCCCCCCTTCACGTCTCTTTTATAGATCAAAAGGTGAAAAACAAAGTCCTTTTTTTTTTGTATTATTTAAGACCCATATCGTTAATTTCTATAATTTTTTATCACAGTGTATTTCTTTTTCCTCTTTTTTGGTTTGCTTTATTGAGTGGCACAAGTCCCCCCCCCCCCAAATCTTCAGCACCTAATCGTAGTCTATTGAGTGTTATTCACCGTCTTTTTCTTTTGCTCTCTTATCGTTTACCCTTCACATCCATACCATCCTCTGAACCACACACACAAACAAACACACACACACACACACACACACACACACACACACACACACACACACACACACACAAACACACACACACAAACAGAGATACTCCGACTGTGATGCCCCAGTCACTTCTGGACGCGCCGTGCTGGCATCAGAGCGTCGCGGTGCACAAGGAGTATGAAGGCATCTACGACTACTTTTGCACCAACGCGGGACAGCCGCTGGACCGCTGCGGCGGCCCACTGATGGTCTCCCTCGGCATCACCGCCGCCAGCCAGCTCGAGGCCTTCAAGGACGACCGCGTCCCTCCGTACAGAGACGCCGCCGCACACAAGGACTTCCCCCCGGCCGGCGGCGCTGCGGGGCCGGAGGAGGGCGGGGCGGCGGCCCCGTACTTTCCCTACATGATGGCTGTTCCCTTCACCGTGTCCGACGACGCGTGCGAGGCGGACGTCTTCCTGCGGCGGGACGGGGCGGAGGGGCCCGGGGGCGGCGGCGCCTACATGTGCGAGAGCGCGCTGACGATGCTGACAGACATGGTCACGAGCTTCCACCTCATGTGCTGTCTCTTCCCCGCCAAGCCCGGGCACGTCTCGGTCTCGCTGCAGGCGCAGCAGCACGCGGCGGCGGCGGCAGAGTCGGGGGGCCGTCTGCGCCGCGGCCACCGCTACGTCGCTGTGAGCACCGTCGACAAGCTCGGCCGCCGCATCGCCTTCTGCACCGTGCGCTACTACGCCCTCCCTCCCGGCGCGGCGGAGGGGGAGGCGGGGGCGGGGGGGCCGAGCGAGGCGCACGCGGCGGCGGCGCGGGCGGAGACGGCGGCCGAGTTGGAGGCCGCGCTGCGGGCGCTGCCGACGGTCGCGCTGCACCGCCACATCAAGAGCATCCTCAGCGACCGCGCGACGTCCGCGGCGAGCGTCGGCAGGCCGGCCGTCGCGGGCAGTCCCAACAGCCCCTGAACCGTGGCACGCGTAGACAGCCGACTAGGCGTAGGCGGCTCCCACATCTCTGACACCTCTTCCGCTCTATTTCTCTCTCTCTCTCTCTCTCTCTTGGTCTCGGTCGCTCACTTTCTCACTCAGGCACTACTGTAAGTCGAACGTCCGTTCTGCACTACACGAGTTGTATCTTGTGTTTTGCTATTACTAACATATTTTTTTTCTTTATCTGTGCTAGCTTGCACAGGGAATGATTTGCCATGGGAAATCTGCTCTCCTCCACGAATCTCTATGCCTTTTTTCTTTTTCACCCTTGTACGCTTAGGGTTTCCACACGAGTAGAGTTGTTTAGTTTGATTTCTATTTCCTCGTATTATGCTCTTCTGCCCATCCACTCATTGAAGCCCTCCCACCCCTCGAGGGTGCCTTAGCCGAGCATATTTTTTTCCTACCCACTGCGTAAAACAGCGTTACCCTACACCTGTTTACAAAAAAAAAAAGAAGAAGAAGAAGTCAATAAATGGAAGAGAACTGTGTGCGGTACTTGGTAAAGTCAATGACCGATTTCCTTTACATGAGAACTTCCCATGTACTGATACTCTCATCTATTCACAGTTTTTTTTTTTTTTTGTTGTTATACTTTTAACAGCACATAGAAGCTTTTTTTTCCTGTTTTCCTTTAGATGCTTAGGTAGTTTGGTAGTTGGTTTACGTAGAACGCTGAATTCATTCCAGACCTTACAAAGAACAATGCGCACAGCTCCACGACCCCTTA
>JAQOSZ010000143.1:0-15665 GCA_030347455.1 Kentomonas sorsogonicus | reverse complement strand
TGAATGCCATGTTGTTGGTTCGCACTTTTAGTGCGTGCCTTATATTCTTTTTCGAAATACTTCGGCGGGATATTACCACTGTACAGTGATAACAACAGGGTGATGAAAAGGATCATCAGAGCCTAAGGGGGGGGGGGGGTATTGGTGGCTTCACTCCGTCTGGCTTATGCTGTAGGTGCGTCGATCTCGTCGTCTCGTAGCGTTTCTCGGGGGGAGTCGGCTGTTGCGCTCGTCCACACTCGCGTGTCTCTCAGTTGTCTCTGCTTCGGGCCGCGTCCTTGAGTCGTATGGCGTGCCTTTACTGGTCCTCTTCCTGGTGCATCCGGTTCCTGCTTTCCCTAGAGCTGGAGCTCTCTGCTTTCTTCTACCTGTGCTGCTGGGTTCGTCCTTACTTTATTATTCATCTTATTCGTTTCCTCGGTCCTATGCCGTTCCGTCTCTGTTGTGGATGTCCTATTAGTCGCGCGTTAGCATCCGTCTTATTTCTCGGTCTCGCTGCATATCTTTCATCCTCAGGGCCTCTGTCGTGGTCCGCTGTCTCAGTACGGGCTCATTAACAAAAAAGAAAAGAAAAGGTAAAGAAACAAGGAAAGTGAAATAAAACGAAAAAGAAAGTAGGGGTGGGGGAAACCAGGTAGCTCTCATGGCGTGGGCTGGCCCTTACATGCCCCACGCTTGTGATTGAAAAAAGATTAAGAGAGAGAGAGAGAAAAGGTAGTATTGTGAAGACAAGGTAGTATGTGAGGATACGAGGCAACATAGACTGTCAAATCCAGGAGAAGTGGCTAGCAACCCCCAGTTCCGTCTCATGTGCTGTAGAAAAAGAAAAAATCTGATATTCTAGTTATTCTGGAAAGAAAACAAAGAGAGGGAAAAGAAACAAAAAATAGAAAAGAAAAGGAAAATTATAGAAAAATAAAAGACTAGGGAGGGGGGGGAAGGGGGGGGGGGGAGAGGATGGAGGGAAGTCACCAGTCGTCACTCGCTTGGCTCACGGACACATCGTTCTCGTCCTCCACCTCGCTGTCCTCGGGCGTCCCAGTGTTGCTCGTTGACGCCGTTGTGGGTATCGTGGAAGACTCCGTACCGTCTGCCTCGTCTTCCGGGGTCGGTCTGTTAGGAGCGTTCGAGAGGTATGCCCTCGCGTGCGCTGCTACTTCGCGTGGGTTTTTCCACAATGCCTCTGCCTTCAGTTTTGTGTGAAACTGCGGGCAGTCAAAGATGTGGAGTGAGGCTATCTCGACCTGTGCATTCTCCCTCGCGGCGGTGGCTCTTCCGATGAGCCGGCCGCATCTGTGGCACTGTTCGGGTCTCTCCGTCATCCAGCCTTTCAGTGCTCTGCAACTTCCCTCGCGGAGCTGGATGACGAGGCGCTGTGTCGTGCGTGGCATGCGTGACGTCAGGATGTCGTTTGACGGTGTCGCTGACCCTGTAACTCGATACTTGAGGGTGGCTTTGACTTCATCGCTATTATCGTACTGTTGTGCCATTGCTTGGATGACGACGCGGGCTGCATCCCCACCCCACAGGCGTTCGTCGGTAACGTCCGAGCGGGCCTCCGCTGCCAGCCGGTCCACCTGGTTTCCGATGAAATTCGCGTCGCCCTCGTCCTGATGTGAGAAGGTAAAGACCATATACATCCGCTCGAGGTTGAGGGTCGCTATACAGCCCCAAATAGCTTCTGTGTCTTCTTCACATTGGTGAAAAGGTCCTTGCTGTAACTCGAGGAGGACCGATAGTGAATCTGTGATGATGCGAGCAGTCCTGATTGTACCTTGTGGCTGCTCTCGGACCCATTCAACCAGGCGTTCCATCGCTACCCGGATCGCCTTGCGCTCCATGGAGTAGCTGCACGCTGTCTTTCCTAGTGTCGTGTGTCCGTCGACGCGTGCTCCTGTGCGTGGCTGGATGATGATATAGGCGCCTCCCGATGACACTCCCACCTCAATCGACCCATCCGTCCACGTGTCAACGTCGCTCCGCGATTTGTTCAATTGTTTCCTGTTGAACTTTTGCAACTTCCATTGTTCCTCCTTCTCCTTTGACTTGAGGGGGACCGCAGATAGCGTCAGCTCTACTAGGAACTTGGTCGTGTTGACCGCTCTGTGAAGATAGTGGTAGGGGATGTCTTTCAGCTGCTCCCATTCCCTTCCCTGGATTGGCGGCAGGTCGTGGGTGATGTACCGAGTTCTCCACCCCTCCCCCGCTTTGGTCACCTGGTATATGTGACGAAGGAGACCGCTCCTATTTCCATCCCCAATAGCATATATCTGCTGTGTACTCTGTAATAGGTACTGGTATTGGTGAGGGAGGGCCCTAATGCGTGTGAGGAGCTTTTGTCCTGCCTTGGCCGAGTGGTACCAGATGTCCCGTACCCCTGCTTCTATGAAGACCGCTTCCTTTCTCGCGGTTTTCATGGACATCGTGATAAGTGTGTGAATCTCGTGCCAGGCTTGCTCTAGTTTGTGTTGTTCGGCTCTATTTAGCAGTGGTTCATACACTGTTAGGAGGTATTCCAGGCGGGACTGTGCTACCGCCCGTATTACAACGTATCGCAGACCGGGTCCCATGTACCCCAGTCGCTGTTTAACGTCGAGTAAGATGGCTTTAATTTCTGATATAGTCTTATCGACATGGTCTATGAATTTGAGGCGGCTGTCTAGGTGCAGGCCGAGTACTCGTATTACCGTAGTTTGTTTCTCCACCTCACGTACCGCATTCTCATCGTCGCCATGGACTGGTGGTTCTTGTAACAGCTGCCCTCCCCGTTCTGCCTGCTCTTCATTATTATTATTATTATTATTGTTATTGTTATCGTCATTATTGTCGGCAACGCCTATTTCTGTGACTAGAGGGGGAACTCGTATCTCTGTTCCCCCGGCTCGAAGGATGAGGTCTTTGACGACTACATCCGTCGGAATCCGTGCCATACTCGTCATCCACATCGACGATGTCTTGCTGCTTACTCTGATGCCGTTGATCGTGGCCCATGCTGTGACTATGTCGAGCATGGCCTGCATGCACACAAACGTCCACTTTGCCGTCGGACCCATCGTCCACAGCGTCAGGTCATCGGCGTAGGCGATAAAGTCATTGATGGGGGCTTGATGCTTCCCGCTCCCCAACGAGAGTTCGTCCCATGGGGTGCCATCGGCGTACCTCACAGCTGCTGCCTGCATGTGAAGTTGGTTCATGGTGGCGACGTCGACCCCCTGTAGTTGCGCTGATGTACTTATGTGTCCGTTGCGTGTACGTGCGACGAAGGCGTCGAGATCCCGCAGGAGGTCATCAATCAGCAGGTTCCACAAAAGTGGTCCAAGGATCGAGCCCTGGGGGACCCCTACGGGGGTGGCGCTCCTTTCCGAAAAGCGCCCTCCTACGAAAACGGTCTGGGTTCGGTCCGTCATGAAGCTGCGGACCCAGTCACAGAGGCGGTTGTCAAAACCCCGTTTCAACAAGATCAGGTGTACTCGGTCCGGCCGGACCCGGCAGTACGCGTCTGTGAAGTCCACTGCCGTGACCAGGCGTGCGTACGGGCGATATACTCGGTTGGTTCCTACCTTCTTTCCGAGCCCTTTCCCTTCTGATAGGCTGCTGACCAGGTGCGCCATTGCTACATCCGTGGACAGGCCAGGACAAAAGCCTGTTTGCCGGGGGTTGAGTCGCGTGTCCGCCTCTTTGCGGAGGCCCAGGCTGATGCGTTCTACTATGAGGACCTCCATAGTCCGGCACAGTAGGGAGGTGACGGCGACGGGTCTGTATGATGTCACCTCCGCTGTGTCTTTCCCGCCTCCTTTGTAGATTGGTACAATGTGCGACAATAACCAGAGGTGAGGAAGCTTGCCCTCCCGTAGGGACGCTGTGAAGAGATTCGCTATCCACTGTAGAGCTTTGTGAGGAAGATGGCGAAGGAGAACCGGCTTTATCCCTTGCGTATCAGGCGCCTGATTGACTGTTATCCGCTTGATTGCTCCCTCGACATCCTGTGCTGTGAAGACAGTGTTTGCGTTATTATTATTATTATGGTTATCACGGTTATTCTGCTTTAGTTGTGAAATGAGAGCCTCCATCCTTTCGCCGTCCTCGCTGACTTCTCGGGCGTCGCTCGGTTTATGTTTGGCCGCAAAGGCCTCCGCGAACTTCTTGGCTTGTTGGCGCGGGGGCAAGGGCCTTCCCTGTTCATCGAGTAGGCTTGGTACCACGCGCTCGACGTATGGTCTCGCCATTCTCCATAGTTTTCGTGTATCTTTTGCTGAGAGGGCTCCCGCCGCACAGAGTCGGTCCCACTCTTTCAGTTCCTCAGCGTTGATGTGCGTGCGCAAGGCGTCGCGAAACGTTGCTATCTTTTCTGCCGCGTCTGGTGCCTCCGCAGCGATGGCTGCGTCTGCTGCCGCTTTTGCGTCCTTTACTGCCTGCGGCCAGAGGTTCACGCCGTGCCACCCATTTCTCTGTACTTTGGGGACCAGGGCGAGGGCTTCCTTAAGCATCTGTGTAACTACCTGGGCGTGGTATGTCATGGGTTTGTTCGGGTGCAACTTGCGCCACCGCTTGCACTTTTCTGCCATTTGCTGCGTCAGGTCACTCCAGTCCTTCACGGCGTGAAATTGGTAGATCGTTGTTCTTGTTTGGATCTTGATAGGCTCTCCAAACGGATCCTCCCAACTTACCCACACTGGATAGTGATCCGACAGGGTTCGTAACTCTGTCCCGATTCCGGGGTGCCCTTGCTCCGTGGTAATCGTGATGTCCGCTGGTATGTACGCCCGCGCCAGCATGACATCGGGTGTAGTGCCCTCCCTTCCGGCCTCGTTCGGCCTACGGGTGGGGGTGCGGCGGTTCAGCACCACCCAGTCAGATCTCATGGTGAGTGCGAAAAGACTATTGCCTCTTTGTGCGTTGAGTCCATATCGGTCTCTGGCGATCGTGGGACACCACGCTTCGTGTCTGGCGTTTGTGTCTGTGAGGATAAGGTCGATGTGTGCCTCCCCTAGTGCCTTGACGAGCTCCTCCGCTGCGTCCACGTCTTCTGGGTACCCTACTTCGATTGGGGACCAATAGACACTCGCCACTCCAAAGAACTGCGGGTTCTCCGTCGCCCTGGCGATGTATGCCCCGCAGATCTCCATCTTGCGCTGTCGTCGGACGCGGAGCGGCATTGTTTTCCAGGTCGTGGTGTGCTTGTTTGCCAGTAGGGCTACTCCACCTCGTGCTCCCGTGTGTCGGTCTTCTCTGGCTACTACGGTATACCCTATTTGGTCGAAAGCGGTCGAGTACCCGCTTCCCCATTTGTGTGTCTCCTGAAGGGCTATGATGTCCGGCTGTTTTCTCACTGCATTCATTATTGCTACCAGGAGCTGCTGCTTATAGCCTTGCATCCCATTAATGTTGATGGATAGCGCCGTCAGCCTAGGTTGTGCTCTTCGCGGCTGCGCGTTATTGTGATTATTAGTATTCTGGGTGGGGTTTTGCCGGGCCTCGCCTGACGGTGGTACCGCATTTGGCAGGGGTGCTGTGCTGTTATCATTGGTATCGTTGCTATTCTGTCGGTCCCGGGTAGTACTGTTCGTGTCTCCCGCGCACTCCCTGCCTTGCTGTCGTACCGACGGTCGGGCTGGTCGCCCCTCGCAGGTCCCCCCCGTGTTAAATAGTGCCACTTGGCATCGCTCCCGACTGGGTACCCACGGTACTGTCGTTAGGGTTCGATCCCTCCTCGTCCTCGCGGGCCGGATGCAGGTTTCCCGTTCCGGCGCTGCTGCTGTTACTGGGGGTGGGCCGCTGGATGCGTTCGCGCATCGGGGTTCCATCGGGGGTTGTCACGTTACTCTCTGAAGCGGTAGCCTTCCGCGCCGGGGCCTTTACCGGCTCCGTCTCGCGTTTCCGCGCGCCCCTGCCGTTTGCTGGTCGGGGGCTCTTTCCCGCCCCGCCACCCGCCACCCTGGTGTGCATCGGGGTCTTGATAGAAAACTTGGGCGTGGCTGGGGGTTGCTTGCGCTGCAGTGTGCTCGGCGTCGGCGCGCTCCTGGCTGCTGCCGGGACTTCCTCCGCTGCCGACAGAGGCGGTGCCGGCGAGCCCGGGGAGGCGTCCCACGATCGCAAGGAGCCCGTCGTGGCGTCGTGCGGCGTGCAAAAAGCCTGGGAGGGAGGATCGCGCACCGGCGTGCACATCGCCTGTGGGTCCTGGGCGGCCGGGTAGTCGTCTGTGAAGAGTACCGGTGTGCTTCCGAAGGGGCCCAGGCGCTTTTGTTGCCCCAGGTGGGCTGCGTCCAGAGGGGGCGGCGTTCCCGTTCCCCCCATGGCCGACCACATGCCAGGCGCCCCTTCACCCGGTTGCTGCTGTTGGCTAGGTACTGCTCCCTGCTGGATCGCCGATACCTGGTGCTGCTGCTGCCGTAGGGAGGTCTGCAGTGTCTGAATGGCTTCCCGTATGCCGCTCATGTCCTCCCCATGTCGTGTAATTGCTCCCGCCATTTGCTTCATGCGGGCATCGATATCTGCTTGTGAATCACGGATTGCTTTCTGTTCGGCTTGCACCGTCCCAATCAGCCGTTGCTGACTCACTGTCGTCTCAGTCAGCCTTGTTTGCGCGGCCGTGATGCCTTGTATCGCTTGCATGAGGGACTCACCCTGCTGTGTCACCGTCCGCGTCAGATTCTGGATGTCGTCTCCGCGTGGGTATTCCCGGTGCCGCAGCGGCGGCGGGGTCTTCCAGCCAGCTGGGTTATGTGACTGAGGGTCGCGGTTCGGCCCCTCTTCATTCTCGTCGGTTTGCCGGGGCGGTGCGTACCGCGGGCCGGGGTACCGCCTACCGGCCTGGAACCGGGGCTTGGGACGGGGGGCAGGCTGTCGACGGGATCCTATACGCGGGCCGATCTTTCCTGACTCGCGCAGCCCGTCCCATGCTTTCTGTAGGTGGTCGAGGGCCGGCGCTTCATTCCCCTGCTGCTGCTGTAGTTGCGTCCACCAATCGCGCTGGACAAGAGGCTCGAAGAGGACGTCGCACTTATGAGTGCCCAGTTCTTGGAGAGCTTCCCCGAAGAGGTCCCACTCGCCACGGCGGACGAGCCTCTCCAGCTTCCTCAGCTCAAGGGTTAGCATCGTTGTGACATGTGATAAAGGGGGCCTGCGCTGTACCCCTTCTTGGGGGACCGTGGTCTGGGGCGCTGGTGCACTACCAGAAAACGCAGGGAAACCCGTGCTGGGCGCGGCGGCGGGGCCGGGGTTCTGCTCGACTCCCCCGATGATGAGCTGCGTGTTGATGTCGCAGCGGCGGCGGACATCTCGTGCTGTCCGAAACCCGACCCGTTGCTGCTTCGGGAAGCTGCGCACGGGCGATACTGTGATGATGATGTGGTGGCCGGTCTCGCGGGCGGCCGCACGGTTGCTGTGATGATCTGTGAAATCTGGTGCGAGAGGATATTGTTCTGTGATCTGTTTATATCTAGTTGCTTCTCTTATGGGGTTGCGCTGCAGGTCGCGGCCGGGCTTCGTGCGGCTGCGAGCCGGGCCTGCAGAGCCACCCTCCCCAATGGTAATTCCACCGTTGTTCTGTTGCTCTGTGATCTCCTGCGTCGAGGCCTCGTTGTCGAGCATCGTGGCGACGTCGGTGTGCTCGAGCAGGGAGTGGGTGGAGAGCACGGAGTTGTAGGGCTCGACGACGGCGGTGGAGACCTGCGGCGACGGGTAGATGGTGTAGCCGAGCTTGGACTTCTTGCCGTAGTCGACGGAGAGGCGCTCCAGCAGGAGGGAGCCGAGGCCGGAGCCGGTGCCGCCGCCGACGGCGTGGAAGACGCAGAAGCCCTGGAGGCCGGTGCAGGCGTCCGCCAGCTTGCGGATGCGGTCCAGCGCGAGGTCGACGATCTCCTTGCCGATGGTGTAGTGGCCGCGGGCGTAGTTGTTGGCCGCGTCCTCCTTGCCGGAGATCAGCTGCTCGGGGTGGAACAGCTGGCGGTAGGTGCCGGTGCGCACCTCGTCGACGACCGTCGGCTCCAGGTCCAGGTAGATCGCGCGCGGAACGTGCTTGCCGGCGCCCGTCTCCGAGAAGAAGGTGTTGAAGGCATCATCCTCGACGCCGATAGACTTGTCCGAGGGCATAGAACCGTCGGGTTGAATGCCATGTTCCAAACAGAAGAGTTCCCAGCAAGCGTTACCAACCTGGCAACCGGCCTGGCCGAGATGAATGCAGATGGCTTCACGCATGGTTGTGCAAGAGGTGGGGGGTTGGGGAGGGTTAGGGTGGGTTCGAAGAGGCTAACTTTCTGTGTTTTTGTGCATGAAAAGGGGTGCAGAGTGTGCGGAAGGTGATGGAGAGGAGAGGGGCGAATATGATGTGTGTGTGTGCGTGTGGAAGAAGAAGAGAAACAAATAAACAATCGGTGCACCGGTGACAGAAACATCATGTAGTTACCGTGCTGTGCGTTGGGAGTCCGCCGCGGGTAAGGCGACGTGCCGGCGCCACGCACCGCTGCGACACTAACGGCGCGCGTACTAGTGCGGTGAGAAGATTGCGTGCGCTCGCAAACAATCGGCCGAGACACAGCGCAGGTAACAAGATCAAAAAAGTAATTGAAAAAGAAACACGGCACATAACCACAACATGTGACTTGAGTGCACAAGTGAAGCACGCGCGCGCGCGCAACACGCAAAGGCAGAAACAATGCCAGGTAGAACAACAACAAGAACAAAAAGAAACGTAAGCAGAACTCACCGAAGAGCGTCCGAATTGGGGCACACGTGCGCTCAAGCTCACGCGCGCACGCGCGCACGTGCACACAGAGTCATCGGAGGAGATCCGCAAAACAGAAGAGAAGAAAAAAAAAAGAAAACAGTCAGAAGAGAAAACGGCGAGACGATGACAGGAGTATCGGGAAACTCTAGGGTGCGAGGCCGGGGGTTGAGACAACCGCTCGCTGCACCAGTGCTGCGCACCACCCTATTGCTGCGACGCACTGAACGAAACGCGCGGCGAACACAAAGTGCGGGGAGCGGCTGATCACTAGAAAGTCATGTACGGAGTTATAGAACGAATGCGCGCTCATCGCGACACCAGTGTGACACGCGATAGGTCAGCAGAGACACAGGCATCGTCAGCGCCGCGCGTGCGCACCTACTTACCGCCGCGCAGCCGCAGCACCAGGTGCAGCGTGCTCTCCTTCTGGATGTTGTAGTCCGCCAGCGTCCGGCCCTCCTCCAGCTGCTTGCCGGCGAAGATCAGCCGCTGCTGGTCCGGCGGGATGCCCTCCTTGTCCTGGATCTTCGCCTTGACGTTCTCGATCGTGTCGCTCGACTCCACCTCCAGCGCGATGGTCTTGCCCGTCAGCGTCTTGACGAAGATCTGCATCCCGCCGCGCAGCCGCAGCACCAGGTGCAGCGTGCTCTCCTTCTGGATGTTGTAGTCCGCCAGCGTCCGGCCCTCCTCCAGCTGCTTGCCGGCGAAGATCAGCCGCTGCTGGTCCGGCGGGATGCCCTCCTTGTCCTGGATCTTCGCCTTGACGTTCTCGATCGTGTCGCTCGACTCCACCTCCAGCGCGATGGTCTTGCCCGTCAGCGTCTTGACGAAGATCTGCATAGCGGTCGCGGTGTTTGTGTGTGTGTGTGTGTGTGTGGGTGTTGTAGGTGGATGCTACGATGTGGGTTTGCACTCAGGATGTGTGAGTGGGTTGTGTGTGTGTATGGGAGTAGTAAGAAACAAAAAGGGAGAAAGAAAGAAGAAAGAAACGAATGCCTGAGAGAGGTAACACTAAAGAGCTAGTGCGCGAAAAAAAAAAATAGTTGAAAGCAAAAGTAAAAGTGAAAACAAAAAGGTACGTGGAACTGGAAGTCAGTGGCGTGGTGAGCTTCACAAGTGAAAGGAAAGGAACACTAAAAAACAAAAAAGCAGATTACTACAGGTAGCTGGTGCGGTGGGGAAACAAAGGGTGTGGGGCGTGCGGGCGGTGGTGGAAGTGAAGTACACGCGTGTCGCACGAGCAGAGGCACGTGGCGAAGCGGGAAGACGCGGGGCGCGGCATCAGTCAGCGCGCGGGCACAGCTGTGACGTCGGGCAACGAGGCGCAAGAGGGCGTCGGCGCGGTAGAACACGGAGGGACGCGCGCGCAGGCGCGGGTGCGCGGCGTCGCCGCTGCGGGCAGTATACATGGGGGGAGGAGTGCGCACACTCGACGATTGGCGGACCAAAAAGAAAAAAAAAAGAAACATATGGAAACATCGGTGTCACGGGGACCTGGCACACGGAAACAAAAGTAAGAAGAAAAAAAGGTTGCGAACAGAGGAGAACGAAGTTGAGAGCAAGCCCGCCGCGCACGTGCATCACGCAGCGAAGAGGCGTGCGTGCGCGCGTGTGCGCGGCCAGGCCGGCGCACGTTTGCAGTGCACCAGCGCGGCGGCCGTGCTGCGCGCGCGCTCGCGCCTCGCGGGCGTCTTGTCATGCGCGCCAGTGGCGGCGGTCGAGCGGCGCGGCGGGCGGTGTGTGTCTCTCTCTATTGGGTTCTGCCCACCGAGTCGCGGAAAAACAAGAACAAAAAGGATGGAACGTACAGGGAACCAAAGAACGGGACAGGGGAGAAAGAGTGGGAGAGGGTGGGACGGCTTAGTAGGCCTCCTCCTCCTCGTCGAACTCGCCCTCCTCCTCGACGGTGGCGTCCTGGTACTGCTGGTACTCGGACACGAGGTCGTTCATGTTGGACTCCGCCTCGGTGAACTCCATCTCGTCCATGCCCTCGCCGGTGTACCAGTGCAGGAAGGCCTTGCGGCGGAACATGCCGGTGAACTGCTCACCGACGCGGCGGAACATCTCCTGGATGCAGGTGTTGTTGCCGATGAAGGTGACGGACATCTTGAGGCCCTTGGGGGGGATATCGCAGATGGAGGACTTGATGTTGTTGGGGATCCACTCGATGAAGTAGGAGCTGTTCTTGTTCTGCACGTTGAGCATCTGCTCGTCCACCTCCTTGGTGGACATGCGGCCGCGGAAGAGCGCGGAGGCGGTGAGGTAGCGGCCGTGGCGGGGGTCGGCGGCCTGCATCATGTTCTTGGCGTCGAACATCTGCTGGGTGAGCTCGGGCACGGAGAGGCCGCGGTACTGCTGGGAACCGCGGCTGGTGAGCGGGGCGAAGCCCATCATGAAGAAGTGCAGGCGCGGGAAGGGCACGAGGTTGACGGCGAGCTTGCGGAGGTCCGAGTTGAGCTGGCCGGGGAAGCGCAGGCAGCAGGTGACGCCGGACATGACGGCGGCGACGAGGTGGTTGAGGTCGCCGAAGGTGGGCGTCGTCAGCTTGAGCGTGCGGAAGCATATGTCGTAGAGTGCTTCATTGTCGATGCACATCGACTCGTCGGAGTTCTCGACAAGCTGGTGCACGGAGAGGGTGGTGTTGTAGGGCTCGACGACGGTGTCGGACACCTTGGGGGACGGGATGACGGAGAAGGTGAGCATGATGCGGTCGGGGTACTCCTCACGAAGCTTGGAGATCAGCAGGGTGCCCATGCCGGCGCCCGTGCCGCCGCCCATGGAGTGCGACAGCTGGAAGCCCTGCAGGCAGTCGCAGCTCTCCGCCTCCTTGCGGCACGCGTCGAGCACCGAGTCGATCAGCTCGGCGCCCTCCGTGTAGTGGCCCTTGGCCCAGTTGTTGCCCGCGCCGGACTGCCCGAAGATGAAGTTGTCCGGGCGGAACAGCTGGCCGTACGGGCCCGCGCGCACGGCGTCCATCGTGCCGGGCTCGAGGTCCATCAGCACCGCGCGCGGCACGTAGCGCCCGCCGGTCGACTCGTCAAAGTACACGTTGATGCGCTCCAGCTGCAGATCGCTGTCGCCCTGGTACGTGCCGGTGGGATCGACCCCATGTTCATCCGACAGGACTTCCCAAAATTTGGCACCAATCTGGTTGCCGCACTGGCCGGCCTGGCAGGAAACGATTTCACGCATGGTTGTGGAGAGGGTTGGGGTGGGTGGGGTGGGCAGAATCTAGTTTTCCTGCATAGGAGGTGGTGGAAGGGATGGGGGGTGGGGACGTGGGGACGTGGAAGGGCGGTATGATGTGGTACAGCAGGGTGTAGTGCAGCGCAGCACGCACAGCGCGCGCGAGACTCATCAGATGAAAAGAAGACACACACACAAATACAAACACGGGAAACGCACAGTTGGAGGAAGGAGGTGAGAGGGAGGCAGGAGGCAGGAGGAGGGATGGAGGAGGAGCGAGGGAGGAGGGATGGAGACGAGTCTCGGAAGGACGAGCGAGAGGGGCGCGGAGAAACCCAGTGGAGGTAGCGCTCGGAGATTGCCGGCGCCGCACACCACACAGAGACAGGCGGCTACCGCGTTCCGAACAACACACAGTGCGCACAATAACTGAAAAAGACACGTCAATGCGCAGTGTGTACTGTTCACGTGCACTCACCACACCAAAGCGTCATCATCGAGTGTCGCAGCGCTGATGACTAAAGTACAGGGAATGCCAGGAGAGAGATTCACTGGCTACCCCGAAAAAAAAAAAACAACAACACGCAATGCTTGACACACGCAACGGCAGCGAGTGGCGGTACGCCAACCGGTGTTGCGTGCGCACTGCGCAACGCCGCGCAAACACAACGTCGTGCTCGTCGTGCAGGACTTCCCAGAGCGTGTGGTGCCGTGCTGCAGACAGAGGAGTTCTGCAGCACCGGTCATGCGCGCGCGCTGCGCAACGCCGCGCAAACACAACGCCCTCTCGTGCGGGCGTGCGGCAGCTCTCGAAACGAGTTGATCGTGTGTGGCGGTGGTCGGCCAAAGATGCTTTGGGGGATCGTGTCTTGCTGGAGGTCAGGGGTGGGGGAGAGGAGGGTGCGGAATGAAGAGTGGGGCAGACGGAGTGGTGGAGCTGTGTGCATGGTTCTTTGTAGTGTTCGCAACGCAAAAACGTCAAAATAGCGGAGAAGGCATGAAACAAATTGCGCATACGTGGGTCGACACGCAGGGACGGCGCAGGAACGTCAGCAGAACGCAGCCGTGCGCGGCGTGAGCGGTACTGCTCACGATGGCGCAGCGGCATGTGGAAGAGTCCGCTACGCGCTCCTCGATGTCGGCACACGGCGCGTGTGCTGAGCTAAAATGAAATCGAGCGGTTGTGTGTGTGTGTGTGGGGGGGGTGTTTCTTTTTTTTGTTCTATCTGACAGGGCACTTTCGTCGCCGCCGACGCTCACGCTGCTGCGCGCCTCCTCCGCCGCACGTGCGCGCCGCATCGCACCGGCGCCCGCGCGCGCCTCTCCTGACGCAGCACGTGTGGCACGCGCGGCGTAGGAGAAGCGGTGGAGGGCAAGTGCTGGGGCGAGCGGGGCATGTGCGGAGAAGGAGGGGATGGCAATGGCAAGAGTGGTGGGGGTTGGGCAGCGCAGCGGCGAGAGCGGGGCGACGAGAAACAGAGAATCGCGATGAGGTCCGCGAGGACGACATCACAGAAGAAACGGCGGAAAACAAGAGAAGAAAAAGAAGAAGAGAGAAAAACTGAATCGGGGGGAAAGGAAAGGAGGCCCTCCGTGTGTTGCCGACCGATCCGCCGCACGCGTGCGCACGGGAGCGGGAGCAGCGCGTGGGTGGGGGGAGCGGCGACGCGGGGAGAGGCACGGCGCGGGCGCGGGAGCACCCACGGGAGACACCCGCGTGCGTGCGCTTAGTACTCCTCGACCTCCTCCTCGCCGTCCATGTCGGCGGTCTCGGCACCGACCTCCTCGTAGTCCTTCTCGAGCGCGGCGAGGTCCTCGCGGGCCTCGGAGAACTCGCCCTCCTCCATACCCTCGCCGACGTACCAGTGCACGAAGGCGCGCTTGCTGTACATGAGGTCGAACTTGTGGTCGATGCGCGCGAACACCTCGGCGATGGCGGTGCTGTTGGCGATCATGCACACGGCGCGCTGCACCTTGGCGAGGTCGCCGCCGGGCACGACGGTCGGCGGCTGGTAGTTGATGCCGCACTTGAAGCCGGTCGGGGCCCAGTCCACGAAGGAGATGGTGCGCTTCGTCTTGATCGTCGCGATCGCCGCGTTCACGTCCTTGGGAACCACGTCGCCGCGGAACATCAGGCACGCGGACATATATTTACCGTGGCGCGGATCGCATTTCGTGAGCATGCCGGCGGGCTCGAAGACGGAGTTGGTGATCTCGGCGACGGAGAGCTGCTCGTGGTAGGCCTTCTCGGCGGAGATGACGGGGGCGTAGCTGGTGAGCACGAAGTGGATGCGGGGGTAGGGCACGAGGTTGGTCTGGAACTCGGTGAGGTCGACGTTGAGGGCGCCGTCGAAGCGGAGCGACGCGGTCAGCGAGGAGATGCACTGGGAGATGAGGCGGTTGACGTTGGTGTAGGTGGGGCGCTCGATGTCGAGGCTGCGTCGGGTCAAATCGTAGATGGCCTCGTTGTCGAGCATCGTGGCGACGTCGGTGTGCTCGAGCAGGGAGTGGGTGGAGAGCACGGAGTTGTAGGGCTCGACGACGGCGGTGGAGACCTGCGGCGACGGGTAGATGGTGTAGCCGAGCTTGGACTTCTTGCCGTAGTCGACGGAGAGGCGCTCCAGCAGGAGGGAGCCGAGGCCGGAGCCGGTGCCGCCGCCGACGGCGTGGAAGACGCAGAAGCCCTGGAGGCCGGTGCAGGCGTCCGCCAGCTTGCGGATGCGGTCCAGCGCGAGGTCGACGATCTCCTTGCCGATGGTGTAGTGGCCGCGGGCGTAGTTGTTGGCCGCGTCCTCCTTGCCGGAGATCAGCTGCTCGGGGTGGAACAGCTGGCGGTAGGTGCCGGTGCGCACCTCGTCGACGACCGTCGGCTCCAGGTCCAGGTAGATCGCGCGCGGAACGTGCTTGCCGGCGCCCGTCTCCGAGAAGAAGGTGTTGAAGGCATCATCCTCGACGCCGATAGACTTGTCCGAGGGCATAGAACCGTCGGGTTGAATGCCATGTTCCAAACAGAAGAGTTCCCAGCAAGCGTTACCAACCTGGCAACCGGCCTGGCCGAGATGAATGCAGATGGCTTCACGCATGGTTGTGCAAGAGGTGGGGGTTGGGGAGGGTTAGGGTGGGTTCGAAAGAGGCTAACTTTCTGTGTTTTTGTGCATGAAAAGGGGTGCAGAGTGTGCGGAAGGTGATGGAGAGGAGAGGGGCGAATATGATGTGTGTGTGTGCGTGTGGAAGAAGAAGAGAAACAAATAAACAATCGGTGCACCGGTGACAGAAACATCATGTAGTTACCGTGCTGTGCGTTGGGAGTCCGCCGCGGGTAAGGCGACGTGCCGGCGCCACGCACCGCTGCGACACTAACGGCGCGCGTACTAGTGCGGTGAGAAGATTGCGTGCGCTCGCAAACAATCGGCCGAGACACAGCGCAGGTAACAAGATCAAAAAAGTAATTGAAAAAGAAACACGGCACATAACCACAACATGTGACTTGAGTGCACAAGTGAAGCACGCGCGCGCGCGCAACACGCAAAGGCAGAAACAATGCCAGGTAGAACAACAACAAGAACAAAAAGAAACGTAAGCAGAACTCACCGAAGAGCGTCCGAATTGGGGCACACGTGCGCTCAAGCTCACGCGCGCACACGCACACGCACACAAGAGAGCCATCGGAGAAGCTCCGCAAAACAGAAGAGAAGAAAAAAAAAAGAAAACAGTCAGAAGAGAAAACGGCGAGACGATGACAGGAGTATCGGGA
>JAQOSZ010000141.1:0-16518 GCA_030347455.1 Kentomonas sorsogonicus | reverse complement strand
AAAAGCAAAAAATAGATTTCCTTTTGAGAAAAGAAAAAAGAAATCATCGCTTTTCTTTTTTTTTCCTTTTCTTTACCTTTTACTGAATACTTCCGAAAGGAACAAAAAAAAAAAACTGATTTTGAATTTGACTTTGAATACCATAAACAGAAATATCAATAACAATAATAATAATAATATCTCTATTATTTATAGGAGAAAACAGACCAGAAAAAAAAGGAATACTAAGAAAATGAACATCAACTCCGTTTCTTACATTCCCTCTTTTTACAGCAAATTTAATACTGCGAGTAATAATAATAATAATAATAATAAAGTATCAGGTCCTGCCAATGAAACCTTAGCAAACAACAAGCAAACTGCTAATGGTGAAAACAATAATAATAATAATAATAATAATAATAATAATAATAATAATAATAATAATAACAGTAAACCTTCGTGGAGTAGCCAATTGCGAATTAATAAAATAAAACTGTTATTAAAAGCCAAACAGCAAAAGTCACAGCATTCTAATAATAATGAAAATAATAGTAATAATAATGATTATACGCAATTATTAACAACGGAAGAAATCGATTTTATATTTTCGACCCTATCTTGGAATGTAGAAGTGTTGATGATTTTATTCAGAGGGAAAATGCAGAGCCCTCTCTCTTTTCACAATAATAATAACAATAATTATAATAGTAATAATAATAATAATCAGAAGACTACTAGTCCCCCACTTGCTAGCTTAAGTAATAATAATAACAACAATAACACTGTAATGAAAAATACAGCTAATAATAATAGTAGTAAAAATGAAAATGAAAATGAAAAATTAAAGCGAGAATTATTTCCAACCCTTTTAGAGTGTATGCAACAGCATCAATCTCAAACCAATAATAATAATAATAATAATAATAATAATAATAATAATAATAATAATAATAATTTCTCTTCTCTAGACGCTCCTTTTATTGAGAGTCCTCTTTCTCCTACTTATCCTTCTTTTGATAATATTGGAGGCTCTTTCAACAACAGTAATAATAATAATAATAATAATAATAATAATAATAATAATAATAATAATAATAATAATAATAATGTTATTATCAACAGTAATGGCGGAAGTTTTTACTTTTCTAAAAGAGAGCAGCGAAATAATATTTCACAGAGAAAACGAATGCAATTGAAACAGCAGAGACGTCTACTGTGGAGAACAAAATGCCAAAATAATAATAATAGTAATAATAGTAATAATTTCAACTCGATTCAAAATGGCTGTGAAAACAATAATAATAATAACAATAATAATAATGAAATGTATCAAAATTCTGAAAATAATAATAATAATAATAATAATAATAATAATAAAAGCAGTCACCGAATTATGAAATTGTATGTTAAAAGTATTTTAGAAGAGGAAGACCAGGAAAAGCTGCGCAGACTATACACTGCCGCCTCCCCCCGCAAACGGCACAGAGAGGAGGCGGAAATGGAGAAAAATCATAACAATAATAATAATTTCAATTTTAATTCTGAAAATAATAATAATAATAATAATAATTACAAGTACCGTTATGATACTAATAACTGTTGCTATTACTATCAGGACTGTTTCACCGATAATAATAATAATATAATAATAATAATAATAATAATAATAATAATAATAATAATAATAATAATAATGCAACAATTGAGAGCGAGGGGGGAGAGGAAGAGGAAGAACAAGAGGACTCTCTCTCTATTTCCTCGGACTCAACTCTTCTTTCGCTGGAAGATAGTAGTGTCTATACATCCATTAATAATAATAACAACAACAATAATAATAATAATAATAATAATAATAATAATAGTAGTAGTAACAAACATTCGATTACGTACTATAACAAGAAGAAAATAAACAAGTACACCGCTTGGAATAATAACAGTAACAATAATAATAATAATAATTCAAATAGTATTAATAGTAACGGAGGCAAAACGGTTAAAAAGGAAAAGAAAAAAGTCCACCTCTCACGTAAATTACTACAGCCGTGGATCGCCTCGCTTCCTACACACCCGCAGACGGATATTATAGGGAATGAAGAGGAAAGTAAACAAGAGGAAAATGAAGAAAAAGAAAATAAAAATGAGTTTGAAAACTCTGAAAGTGAATACTTTCTTTCCGAAAATGATTCGGTGGATAAAGAAAATGAAGAGGAGGAAAAGGAAAAAATAAACAATAATAATAATGGAAATAGTATTAACTGCGAAAAAGAAACAAAACAAGAAAACGGAGGAAAAATGAGTTTTGCTGATATTATTCGCGCCCACTTGAAGGCTAATGAAAATGCAATTCTAAATAATAATAATAGTAACAATAATAATGATGCAACAAGTAATGCGAAAAAGAAGAGTAATAATAATAATAATAATAATAAATAATAATAATAATAATAATAATAATAATAATAATAGTCACAGCAGTATTCTTAGCACAAACGAATTTTTTGTTCAGAAATTTCTGCGTAGTTTTTTTATTCTTTTGATTTCTCAAATGGAAAGTGAAAAGCTGAAGCAAAAGCACAAAAATAATAACAGTGGAAATAGTACTAATAATAATAATAATAAAGAAATTGATTACTCTACTTTCCACATTCTCCAAAATAAAACCATTCAAGAGGCTTTCCTTTTCTTTGAGAAACACTCTCCGTATTTTAGTCAAATGATAAAGACTTGTGTGATGGCAAACGATACAGAGTTAGTACGGCGCTCCGCCCAAATCATTTTGGAAAATAACAATAATAATAATAATAATAATAATAATAATAATTCGAATAATTTGAAAAATAGTAGCGAAAAGATATTTCTTTCCGGAAAATTAATAGCATTTTCCGCTCTATGGCTGGAGAGTAAAGGAATCACGCGTGTCGTTCAGTGCTATACAACAAGCGCAGAGGAAAAAGCGGCAAATAATAATCTTAATTATAACAATAATTATTATAATAATAACAGATTGGAGGCCACTTGTGTAAACAGTAGTGTATACTTTCCCAGCAATAGTAATAAAGTATACAATTATCACTACCGCCAACAGTATAATAATAATAATAGTAATTTTAATCCTTTTGTGGATAATAATAGTGCTGTTGAAAACACAAATATCATCGCCCTCCGTCGTTTTCTTACGGAAGACCGCTGTTTTTCTTTGTTTTTAGTCGATAATAATAATAATAATAATAAAAGAGAGAAAATTGATGATGAGAAGGAAAGTGAACGTTTTCTTCAGTTTTTAGCGCCATACGTTTTAAATGCAAACGAAACCGTGAAAACTAATGGGCAGGATGGAATGAATAATAATAATAATAATAATAATAATAATATTCTTAGTCCCATTCAGTGGCAGTTTTCCCACACGGAATCGATTCCTGAAGCACTTCCTCCCTCAAATAACACGAATAATAATAATAATAATAATAGTATTAATAAGAATACTAGTAAGAATAATAAGAATAGTAATAATAATAGTAACAAATCGGTCGAAAATAAGCGATTCATTCAAATTCATTACTTTACATGCGTTTCCCCCATTTCTGGGAGGAAAATAACAAAAATAGTTTTGCCTGCAAAGGATCAGAGGGAATTCTCACTTTTTCCGTTTTACAACGAGGAAAAGGTCTTTTCCTTTATGAACATTTTCTCCTGTTTGAATAATAACAATAATAATCATCATCATCATCATAATAATGTGAGTAATGAACATTCTTTATACGGAATGGCAATAAGCAAAGCTAAAAATTACAATTACACTCTCAAACATCACAATAGCAACAATTCTTCCTACAATAGCCTCTGCGATAGTAATAATAATTTTGAAAAGAATAATAATAATAATTTGAATAATAATAATAATAATGTTCTTGTGCATTGCGTTGCTGGAATGCACAGATCCACTTCTATTCTTGTGTCTTATATACTGTACTGCATTTCACAGGAATTAAAAGATGGAAGTAATAATAATAATAATATTTTATCTCCACTCTTGTACAAAATTGTGAGTAGCAATCATCCTAGCAATAGCCAGTACTATCACACACACTTTTCCTCTTTTTATTTCCAACAAAATAATAATAATAATAATAATAATAATAATAATTTGGGATCGGTTGTGTCGGAAGTTATCAAATATGTGAAAATGAAGAGATCAATGGCCGAGCCGATTGACACTATAAAGAGGGAATTAGAAGAATACTTTCACTTGTTGATGGAAGAAAATAAATAAATATTAATAATAATAATAATAATAGTAATAATAATAATAATAAAGAACGCTAAATACGATTCAAATCTCTCATTTGTTTATCGTTTGCCTCCATTCAATACACTATATAATACTATAAACTAATACACAAGTGATGTTCATTTTATTATTATTATTATTTTTTGCTGAATCTTGACTCTTTTTTTTTCTTTCTTGTATTCATTTTTTTAACTTTTTTTTTTCAACTTCCGGTTTACCATTCTTACTCCCTTCTCTAGGGCAATAATATTACTAACAAAAGAAAAAAAAAGAAGTGTACGCACAGCAAATATATATATATATGCATATTTTCAAAAGCTCTACTTCTCTCTCTGAAAATGATTGCTTTACTTTTTCCACCCCTTTATTGTT
This sequence comes from Kentomonas sorsogonicus, assembly GCA_030347455.1. Taxonomy (NCBI): domain Eukaryota; phylum Euglenozoa; class Kinetoplastea; order Trypanosomatida; family Trypanosomatidae; genus Kentomonas; species Kentomonas sorsogonicus. Next base: position 11,876 of record JAQOSZ010000141.1, on the reverse strand, counting down.
TTCGTGCTTTTTTTTCCCCCACTCTCTTCTCTTCTTTCCTGATGCTGTTTCTCTCTCCCCACCCACCCACCTGAAATCATTGCTTATACGTATCACTACTGTTATTTTATTTTTTTTCTTTCATTTTACTTTTGTGCTAAAAACTTGAAGTATTTTTGTATGCGTGTGGGTTCCTTCTCATTCTCTTTGAGTTTCCCTATTCATATACTATTTTCAGGTTTATATTTTTTTTTCGTTGTTGTGTTTTCTTTCCTTCTTTGTTTTTAATACTCTTTTTTTTTCCAATTCGGTATGGTTTATTTCTCTTTTTTTTCCTTATCCCTCTCTCTCTCTCTCTATCAACATATATATTCAAAACGACAGAAATGAGTGAGAAGAAAACAAATATATATATTTATTATGTTTTTTCTCTCTAAACAATTTCACAATTCCTGACGATATTTTTCCTTACTTTTTTATTGATTTTTTTTTTTTTTTTTTTGCTTTTACTTAGCGTATCTCCCCTTTGTCTCTCGTATTTTTGTTTTATTTTTTGCCCTTTTGTTATTGTTTTTTTTTTTTCTCCCTCACTCTACTCCCCCATTGTTATTCATGATTTGACATTGATAATGCTATTTACTATTATTATTATTATTACTAATTATTGATATTTGATTATTACTTGTTTAAAGCATAGTTGAATTCGGTTTTTTGCTTTTTATTGTTAGTGTTATTATTATTGATTCTCATATTGTTGAAATTTTACTCTCTCAGTTTTTTTTCATTATTACTTTGCTTATCATTATTGTTTTCTACTATTATTTTTCTTTCTTTTTTGCTACTTTCAAACTGCATGTATCTACTTCATTTGATTCGCTGAAAAATAAAAATAAACAGAACAGAAATATAAACAAAAATTGCTCGTACATATATGCGTCTGTGTGTGTATATCCAAAATATATCAAGAAAAGGCGTCGGTAGCAAATGAGAGGGGCAAAAAAAAAGTGAATGCGAAAAAAAAAATAACGAAGAAGTATTAGAGATATTATTTTTATTCCACTTTATTTTCTTTGTCTCCCTGTCTCTCTCTCTCTCTCTCTCCCGGAGCCCTGTTCTTTGGACTTGTTTTATTCTCAAGTTTTCCGTTGATGATATTATTATTATTATTATTACGTGTGTGTGTGTGTGTGTGTCTTGGTGTTTATGTGTAATTTCCTCTCATACCATTCGCATTTCTCCTCCCCCTCCCCCCTCATCCTCTTTATTTATTTTTCTCGCATTATTTGTTAAAATTAAACGTCAACAAGAAAGAAAAAAAGAAAAAAAAGAACAGGAATAGTATTTGTTTGGGGTTTTTTGCTTGTTTTTTTTTTTAAGCTTTTAAAGAAAAAAGGCGATTCTTCAAAAATCTTCTCATTAAGAATTACATTAGAGAATTAAAAATAAAAACAATAACAATAAATACATTCAGAATAAAATGAGCAATCGCAATCGGGCCGATCGTTACAACATAAATAATAATAATAATAACAATAATTATAATAATTATAATTACAATAATAATTCTCCTGTTCGCTCACGCCGCCGTTATGAGGCTATAGACGACCCACACTCCAATGATAATTATAATAATAATAATTACAAATCCAAGAAAAGTCATTTCCAAGACTTTAGCCTAGAACCCTCCACATTTTCTGCCTATAATAATAATAATCTCCACTACCATAACCCAAACTATGGAAACAACACTAATAATAATTATAATAATAATAGTAACAATAATAATAATAACAGCAGCCAAGCGCTGCCACGGCCAGAGGAATTTGTTCCCACTATTCCAATGGAATTAATGCATCTTTTATCCGCAAATAATAATAATAATAATAATAATAATAACAGTGGTGGTATTATTGAAAATAACAATAACAATAACAACTATTACTCTGGCAATCACAATTCCGATCAACAACAACAACAACAACAACAGAATAATAATATTAATAATTCCAAAAATAATAATAATAATAATAATAATAATAATAATAATAATAATAATAAAACCCTTCCCGAAATTGAGGCTCCGAAAATAAGCTCCGCCGTTGACAAGGCCGTCCGGGAGACCCGCCGCGCGCACGTCTCGGGATTTCCCTCTCTAGACGGAATCGACGAACAGCTTGAAGAATATTTTTATCTGCTGCTTCCGAAAATTAGGCGAGAAATGATGGTGGAGCAGCACAGGCGACTGAATGGGAGGGGAAATAATAATAATTTTGATAATGATAATAATAATTTTGAAAATAATAAAAATAAAAACAATAATGATAATAATAACGATAATGACGATGAGGAATTTCGCGATATTCCCGAGGACGCCGTGTTTGAGATGGATATGATTAAAAGCATCACCTTTCACGGAGTCCCCTCCGCGTCTAACAACTACAATCCGACACGCAACTCGAAGCCTTTTGCCTTTTTAGAGCTAAACCTCACTGACATGATCTCCGAGCTGGTGAAACGGAGTGAGGAGGACCCAAACTACTTTGCCTTTACCCCCCGTATCAACAATAATAATTATAATAATAATGCCGAGGAAGTGTATTATCTCACACTGCGGCGCCCTAGAGACTATCAATTGGCGGAGGAGTGTGAAGAAAATGGGGTGTTGCTGCTAAACTTCCCGCCAATGAGCGAAACGGTTGTGCGGCAGATTTTCGAGCAGTTTGGGAATTTGTCTGAATTCGGGATGAAGGCAACGACAAATGTCGTGGGAAACACCTCCAGCTCCGTTGCGTACGTCAACGATAAACTGTACGGAGGGAAAACAGTTATGATGGCGTTTGCGAGATTTTCTGATGTTGTAGATGATAGCGATAGTGATGATAGTGATAAGGATAATGAAGACTCCAAAAATAATAATAGTAAGAATGATAATGATGGTGACAATAATAATGAACATAATAATAAGGATAATAATCAAAATCAAAATCAAAGTGGTCAGAAAACAAGAGAGGGCGCGGGAAAGGCCGCCGCGCGCGCCTTCATTCAAGACATGTACGGCGAGCTAATCGGCAAGCACCCGCTGTGTGCGCTGCCGCTCGCGGGGTGGGCAAAAGTGATTCTCGTCCGCGAGAAATTCGACATAATTATCAGCGACGACGATCCCATTTCGGGTGTCTACGCGCTGCGGCAGCTGAGCGCTGAGTACAGAGAAAATGCGCTGAGGAAACCGCTGCCGACCGCCTATTACTACGGCGGCGCGGGGGGTATTATTACCGATAATAATAATAATGTGGTGGGGGGAGGCGGCGGCGGTAACTCTGCAAATATTCATGCAAGTGCCCACGGCGGGGCCCTCGTGACTGTGAATAATAGTAATAATAATTCCAATAATAAGAATAATAACAAAAATAATCAGTTGGCTATACGGGAGGAAATAAAGCCCATGCTGGACCTTTTAGAGAAGCAACTGCCGCTACCACTTATTGCCCAGCGCGTCGCCCATTTGTATCCTAAATTACAAAAACATAATCGCAAAAATAAGAGTCATGATAATGAAAATAATGAAAATGAAGACGAAGACAATAATAATAATAATAATAATGTGATAAATAGTCCCTTTTACTTTTCCTTCATTCCCCCTATAGAGGCCGTGAGCTCCACCCTCGTTTTGCTCAACTGCTTTGACGAAGAACGGGAGCTGGGGAGTGTTGTTTTTTCGGAAAACATTTCCGATAATAATAAGAATAGTAATAATAATAATAATAGTGGTGGCGGCACCGCCGATGCCGCCTATTCACGGCTGCGGGAGGCGTTGGAAAAAGAGTTGGAAAAACACGGCCGCCTGCAGAAACTGTTTATCCCTCGGAGGCAAATTATGCCGAAATTTAACGTGGAAAAGCCGAAACGAACGGTAACGATCGCCGTGCGGCAAAAGAAGAGACGCGGAAGTGGTTTGAACGACAATCAAAATAATAATAATAATAATAATAATAATAATTCTGAAAATAACCATAACAATAACAATAACAACAATGAAGAAGAAGATGATGATGATAATTACGAAACGATCCAAGTCGAGCAAACCTTCACCGACGATGAGATGCGCACGCAGGAGGCGCAGTACCAGGAGAAGGTGAAGGAGTTTCAGCAAACGCTGCGCCGCTGGCGCGTCACACAGCTGCATCCCGTCTACGGCGGCTACGGACGCGTTTTTGCCAAATACGAGACGCCGGCGGAGGCGGCGGCCGCGCAGAGGGCCCTGCAGGGGAAATTCTTTCAGTCGCGTACGGTTATTACGACGTTTCTGTATGATGATCTGTGGAGGGAAGATTTTGATCGGGAGGAGAGTAGCGAGAGTGAGAGTGAGAGCGAGGCTGAGGAGGGGGAGGGGGAGGAGGAAAATAATAATAATAATAATCAGAATAATAATAATGAAAATGAGAATGAGAATGAGAACGAAAACAAGGCAGAGGAGGAGCAGAATAATGATAATGATAACAATAATAATAGTCATAATGACGAGGATGAGAGTGATGGAAAGGTCGAAGATTTGGATTGAAGTTTATTTAAAGTTGAAATACATCAGTTAATGAATATATTTATACATGCGAAGTGATAACGATAAAAATAATAATAATAATAATAATAATAATAATAATAATAATAATAATAATATCAGTCCTCTACAGCTATAACTCTCTCTCTCTCTCTCTCTCTCTCTCTCTCTCTCTCTCTCTCTCTCTCTCTCTCTCTCTCTCTCTCACTCTTCCCTTTCGTGAGTTGTTACTTATTATTCCTGACTCACCCTCAAAATACCCTATCACCCTTTTTCGTTATAACGATATTTATTTATTTTACATTTTTTTTTCACATTTAACGAATTAGCTGCATGTTGCTATATAATTCTTTAATGAGTAAAACAAAAAATTTAAACATGAATGAGCTGCATTGTTGCTTATGTATGATACTTTACTCTTTCCCTCCCCCCCCCCCCCTCCCCCTCTTGTTTCTGTTCGTTTAATTGTGTATATTTTTAATAGTATTTGAATGGTATTCATCAAAAGTCTGATGGCAATAAATGTAAATAAGTAATAACAATAAAATGAAACCAAAAAAAAAAGATGAAAGGACTAATGTTCTCAAATGTTGATTTTATCACACACACTCTCTCTCTCCTTTCCAATTGTGTAACGCATTCATTCTCTTCTCTTTTTTTTTCTTCACACATATAATAAGTCAGTATACATTCATCTATTCATTGATTCGTTTGAAAAAGAAAATTTTAAACTATCACATTCTTCGAAACGAATAAATATTTTATTAATTAAAAGTTATTTTTTCCTTCTTTTTAAACTTAATTTTTAACTTCACCTAAAGACATCTTTCTTTCTATTTTTTTTCTCTTTTTATTTTACTTTACAACTACACACACAGCATTCACTCTTCCTTCTCTACAGGAAAAAGAATTCTGGCAAAACCAAAAAAAAAAAAAAAAAATGTTCTCCAAATCTCATATGCGCTCGGCGGTAAAGGCAAACGGAATTTTATTATTCCCTCAGTCTACTTCCGGATTTCATATTACTACTAATAATAATAAGAAAAGTGAAGATCTTCAGTGTAGTGTCAATACGTCTTCTTCTTCCTCCTCTTCTTTTTTTCCTGTGAATTTACGGGTCTACGCAACAAATCTAAAGAGAGCTAATAATAATATCAATAATAATAAAAGCGCTCTCTCTATCTCCGTTAGACGCCTCAGTACAAACGGGGGAAACAATAATAATAATAATAACAATATTAATAGTATTAATGATAATAAAGGGAGGAGTGGTATTAGTAGTGGTACAAAAAGTACAAAACGGCAGGCAAAGAAAGGAGTGAAGAAACCAAAGAAACGTTCGTCGGCAGCAGTCTCTTCTAATATTTCTGAAACGTCTTCTTTATTGCAAAGTGGTGCCACAATTCATAATAATAATAATAATAATAATAACAGTAGGAGTAGGAGCAGTAGTAGTAAACTACGAAACCCTTCCTTCGTCGCAACCCAGAATAATAATAACAATAATAATAAGAGTTATTTACGTATTGACGAAAAGGCAGATGCGGCAGCGGCGGATTTGATATTAATGACTGGAAATAATAATAAGAATAACAATATTAATATTAGTGTTAGTAATAATAATAATATGAGTAACGCCATGAGTGTGGATCACTTTCTCAACAATGCGCTGAGTAACAATAATAATAACAATAATAATAATAATTTTTTGAATAACAACAACAATAATAAATACGCCGAAATGGAAAGAATAGAGCGGCGCCGCAGTAAACCGTCCGTCAGCGATTCGGAATTTTTTGACGGAAAAACGGAAAGAATTTTGCCAGAACTGCGGAGACTCTCCGCTTTGCATGAGATACACTACAGCGACCAGTCATTGCGGGAAATAGACCCCGCGACGTTTTTTCACAATTCTGATTTGTCTCTTGACTCCCAGACGCAAAAATTAAAGCAACAGAAACAAAAGAGAGAAGGAATGCGAGATGTGAATGATGAAGGGTTTGATGCGGGGGACACCAACGACGGCGAAGAAAATAATAATAATCATAATAATAATAATAATAATAATAATCAGAAAATGAGGAAAGGGTTGAAGAGTGATTTGTCAGAGGAGAGTTTCGCCGATTTTGATTCCTTTTTGAGTGAAAATAATAATAATAATAATAATAATAATAATAATAATAATAATAATAATAATAATAATAATAATAATAATAATACAAATAGCACAGAAATGGTGGATATTGATGTGGATGCTCTCTTGGAAGAGACAGAAGAAAACAGTAATAATGATAATAATAATAATAATAATAATAATAATAATAATAATAATAATAATAAGGATTCTCCGCTTGGTGAGCAAAGCGTATCTCATTCTCCTTCTTCTTCTTCCTCTCCTTTATCGTCCTCTGGCTCCCTTGTTGCGTTGAAAAAAACACAACAACTTCAACAACAAAAACAAAATCAGACAAATAACGAATCGGAGTTTGAGAGTCGTGTGCCGTTTTTTATTTCTAAATTTTTCCCGTCTGGGGTTATCCGTCTCTCTCCTCTTTCCCCCGCAGATTTGTTGCTACTGATGAAATATCTCCTGTTTCTGAGACAGCAGCACACCTCCCTTTATCATTTGCAAAATAATAATAATAATAATAATAATAATAATAATAATAATAATAGTAGTGCTGACTCTACACCTCTTCCATTTCGTTTGAGGGAACGCATAAAGGCAACAGAAGCGTACGTTAGCAATAATAATAATAATAATAATAATAATAATAATAATAATGATGATGTAATCGAAAGTAAAACTCTTCTCAGTTTTTCCGATATTATGGAATATTTGGAGAATTTTGCAACACCTCCCGTGTTGGGATTTACAGAGGCGCGTTTTTTGCCTGTAGAGTTCCAACACAGCGTAAATAAGAATCAGAATAATAATCAGAATAACAGCGAGTCAATTACTGAAGCAAGTCCCACAGCTTTTTCACAGCGTCAGAGTACGGCCTTTCTTTTTGTCTTGTATTTAGAAAACGTTTCTTTACAAAACTGTTTTGCCTACCTCAGCGCTCTCTTTAACGTTCCCGAGCGGTTTTTCTTCTCCGCCACCTCTGCGGGTAAAATGGCGTGCAACTCTATTCTCTGCTGTGTGCGGGAGGCAAACTACCAACAGCAGCAGCAGCAACAGCAACATAATCAAAATAGTAATAATAATCAGAATAATAATAATAATAATAGTAAAACTCCCTTTCTAACGCGCGAATTGTTATTGCTGCTAAACACAATGAAGCACCCCGGATTTGTCATTAAAGTGAGTGATATTCACGAAATTACCATCAACGCAAACAACAGCAGCGGCGGCGGCAGCAGTGGCACCGCTGCTGACATGGACTCTTTTTCCTCTTCTTCTTCTGCTGCTTCTCCTTTTTCTGTTTCTTTTAACGAAATGGAACGGGAAAGTGTGAATAACAATAATAATAATAATAATAATAACAATAATAATAATAATAATAATAATAATAATAATAATAATAATAATAATACTAATAATAACGCCCCCCTCGTTCTCCCCAGCTCGGACATACTAGTCAAGGCAATGGTTCACTGGAGCCCTGTGTACGCCAGTGAGGTGCTGCTGCGGAGGGTGTCTCTGGGCCATGTGTCGGCCGCGGAGCTGGCGGCCTTTGCCTCTGAAACGGCTCAAGATAATAATAACAATAATATTAATAGTATTTATCCGAAAAAGGTGGAGGATTATATGGAGCGGGCCATACGTGAGCGGGTGGAAGCCTTGGCAACGATTGGGAGTATTTTCTACTGTAGCAATCGCGAGAGTCACCTGGCGCTGTGCGTCTCTGATATTTTTCTCGGATTTTACCGCTCCGCTTTCCTCCGTGCCCTCTCGCGACCTAACGCCTCTAACAGTTCCAACAGTTATGTTTCTTCAAATCTCAACTCGAGTAATAATAATAACTCGCTGCTGCCGCTGCTGTCGGGGAGGGCGGCTCCCGAAATGCGGCGTTTTTTAGCCAAAACGTCTATAAAAAATGCGCTCGCGGCACTCAAAGTGGCCAACGACCCCTCCGTCAAGCAACTCCTGAAAATTTTCATACAGGTAGCCACCAAGTGGCAAAACAGTCATAATAATAATAATAATAATAATAATAACGGATCTCTTTTAGCTTCCTCCTCTTCTTCTTTTGATAACGGCATGGCGGGATCTGCCGTGGCGACACTCGGTATCAATAATAACAATAATAATCTACAAAAAACGAGCAACAACAACAGCAGCCGCCCCGCAAGCCCCAACGACAATATTACCGATGAGTCCGTGTTTGAGAGGGTGCTGCTGCTGTCCCCGTACGCACTGCGTAAAAAGTGGATGAACAGTCTCAAGTCGCAGGTGTGGAATACACTCGCGTCGGCGCGGCTGCGGGCGCCGCGGGTGGGGGCCAGGGAGGACTACTATAATAATAACAACAAAAACAACTCCCATTATGATGATGATAATACTGGTAATGCTGATGATTATTATTATCCCAGCGGTAAACTCCGCGGTGGTGGTGGTAGCGGTGGCAAAGGGGGAGGAGATGCAGAAGAAGGAGAAGGTATAAATAATAATAATAATAATAATAATAATAATAATAATAATAATTACAGAAATCCAGTCGACTACGACCCCCGCCGCGTGCTAATAGGAGATTATGTGGTGAAGGAAGAGTACCGGGCGGCGGCGCAGCGCGCGGGGGCGGTGACGCTGCGTCTGCAGCACGTGACACAAGTGCGCAGCGCGGCCGAGGCGCAGAAATACTCTTTGGACGACGTCTTTATTCCGTTTCTGAGAGGAAGCGATGTGCTGCGGCAGTGCCGGGCGCAGGCGGAAGAGAAAAAGAAAGAGAAAGAAGAGAAGGCATTGAGAGGAGTGAGGGAAACGCTCTCGACTACAGACACACAGCAAGCAGAAAAACAGCAACAGCAACAAAAACAAGAAGAAACAGAGAAAGAGGATGAGGAAGAGGAAGATAACAACAACAGTGGTGGCGATTGTGACGGCACTCCCTTCTTCGCCCCCGCCGGCAGCCGACACCCCATCCTCACACAGTCGCGCCTGCGCCGCTGCCTACACGCCCACAACGCGAGTTTTCTCCTGGACGGCCTCCCGCCGCTGCTGCGGACGCTTTTTGATGCCCGCAGCGAACGCGCAGAGCTGCTGTTCCGCAAGCTGATTCTCCTCCCGTCTAAAGTAGAGTACGCGGTGCTCAAGGACAAGTGTCCGCTGCGCGCGACACACTTTGACGCGGGTCGTCTCCTCTCCTGCGACCGCTTTGAGAGCACGTCCAGTGCAGCCCCGCCGTGTTTTCCTTTCTACGCGTGTCCTCCTCCTCCCCCGCCGCAGCACTCTGCAGGCGGCGCACCTACACCTACACCCTCGCTGGCGGTCTCTCCTCTCTCCTCCTCCTCTCCCTCTGTGGTGGTGTTGTTGGGTGAGGGAGACTCCACTTTACGCCTAAAAGAGACAGCAAAGGCAAAGACAGCAGCAGCAGCAACAGGGGGTGGTGGTGATTTGGCTGCGGAAATACACAAAGCGAGAGAGTGGGAGGCAATACAGAATCAACACAACAAAAACAAAAACAACAAAAACAACAAAAACAATAATAATAATAATCAGAATAATAATCAGAATCAGAGTGAATCGTACTACTATGCCTCTGCGCACGAGACGTCGGAAAGTAATGTTTGCGCTATCTCCCCCAACGCTCATTTAATTCCGCAGTCCCTCATTCTAGAGAAAACGTCTATTGGACACTCACTACTTGCCGCGCATGCCCTCCCGCAGCGCAGCAGCGCCGAAACGAATCATAATAATAATAATAACATGAATTTGTTAGCCGAGGAATTCTTCGCGCTTCCCAAGAACACCGACTACATGGTACTAGGAAAAGCGAATCGGAATATCATTCCAACTCATAATAATAATAATAATGAAAGTGGTGGTGGCGGTTTTATGAATGCAGCGCCGTTTTCCTCCCCTCCCACAGCAAATACAAAGCAACAACAACAACAACAATACAGTGAGCCCTCCTTTTCTTCTTCTTTCTCTTCTTCCTCCTCCTCCTCCCTTGCGGGCGTCGCAAACGATGCCGTGTACTCTCTCTTTCTGCGGGTGTACACGCGACACACGTCCTCGGGGGCGACACAGCTGCTGCGGGACTATTTCATACTGAATAATGTGAAATCGGAGGAGGCGAGCGTGCTGCAGCACAAGGTCCATCGCCTGCGACGGGAGATAGACCCGGAGAATCGATTCTTGTTTTTGAAATCTTCGTCGTCCTCTTCTCCTTCTTCTTCTTTTAATTCTCACGGAGGTTCCAATTCACTCGATAATATTAATAATAATAATAATAATAATGTGCGAAATAGCATGACATGTCCGTACTGCTTTCAGCGGGATCACGCAAGTCGGGAGGAGTGTGCGGAGTATCAGTTCAAGCGGAATAAAAAGAGTCTTTTACTGCAACGGCAGCGGCAAATGTTGCAGAATGGAAATGTAAACTCCAATTCAATTTCCCCCAACTCGAATGCTCTGCTGTCGGCGCCGGGTAATAGTCATAACAATAAGAATTCTGAAAATGGCGAGGCCCCCGCAAATCATTCACTCTCTGTCATTATACAACTGGAGTGGCGCCTGCGGCGGCGCAGCACGAACGATAAATGGACGGTGGGACTTTCCAACTCTCTTGCGCTGTTGGGCATCGAAAATACGGCATATATTGAGGGTGGAAGCGTATCGCTACGCGTGCAGAGTGCACTGGGTGAGACGGAGGCTGAAAGTAATCATAATAATAATAATAGTAATAAGGATGGGCTCATTGAACTTAGTATTGATGATGTGGGCAGCGAAGCAGAAGCAGAACAAGAAGAGGGAGGGAAAAGTGGTGAAAAGAAGAATACCAATTTCTCTTCCCCTTCTGTAAATCTCTCCCGCTCTCGGAATGTGTGGGAAATGCTATCAAATGCCATCGCCTCTGTATATTCATCTTTGCCTCCTCAGAATAATGATAAGAATAAGAATAATTCCGAGGGAAAGACGGATTTCGAAAAGTTTGTCCTTTTTCTGTCGGAGTTGTTTTCCGACGCTAAAACTGCGCTTTCTCACAATCATAATAATAATAATAATATCACTCTTCGTTTTGCCTCGTCAGACCTCCACTCTAGTAACGGCAGCAACAACAACAACAATAACAATAACAACAATGATAATGAATTGTTTAGAGAGGATTTCAAAAACTGTTTCCTGAAGCAAACCGCGGCTTCTAATCGCAATAATAATAATAATAATAACAGT
>JAQOSZ010000140.1:0-30931 GCA_030347455.1 Kentomonas sorsogonicus | reverse complement strand
ACTATAAAAAAAACAACTTACGAAAAAAAAGACCCAAAAGGCACGTCACGTAGCCCTCGCCGGACCGCGCCGCGTCCTCCAGCATCCGCGCCTCCGCCTCTAGCTTGGGGTTGCCGCCCGCGCCGCCCTGCGACTGCGCACTGCGACTGCTGCTGCTGCTTGTCCCGCGGGCTGTTTGTCAGGGTCCGTTGCCGTCGCCCGACCGCTGTCGGCGGGATGTGGTGTCCCCAGACACGGTCGCGGAGGCGCTCCTGAAGCGCTTCGCCGCCCCGCCGCCGCGCGAGCGGCCGAGTCTTCCTCCGACACCAGCGGCACGAGGCGCCCGGGAAGAGCGCCGCGAGGTTCAGCGGCGGCGGCCGCTTGGGCTTCTCGGCAGTGCGGCCGATGCCCTGAAAGCTCGTCTTGCGGCGGAAGCTGGGGCGTCGCTGCGGGGGAGCCTGCTGCCGGCCGCGCATCGTGCCCGACAGGTCGCTGTCCGCCGCGGCGGAGGCCGCAGCCGCTATTGGCGAGTGGACGCTGCCGTCGCTGGTGTTGCCGGTGCCCCGGCCGGCAGAGTGGAGTTGACGAGTTGGAGAGGTGCGGGCGGTGTGGCCCAGCGGCGGCGGCGGGGAGTTGTTGGCGCCGTGCGGCCGCGGCAGGTCGGGTGAGGCGGCGGCACGGGATGGCGAAGGAGGTGAACTCGATGATGGGCGTCACGGCGACGTTGCCGGTCCCGCCGATCACGATGACCCCAAGGGAGGCGACGAAGGTGACGCTGGTGACGGGGCTGTCGCGCGACACGAGGGTGCGGTGCGGCGGGATCGCCATCATCGCGGCCGCGGCGTTCTCGTCGTCGTTGTCGCTGCTGACGGCGCCATCCGCCGCGTCGCCTGCCTCGCCGGGGCCGCTCCGCTTCTTGGCGGCCTCCTCCCGGGCGATCTGCGCCGCGCGCTGCTCCTCCCTCTGCTTCTTGAGCAGCTCCTGCTCGTCGGCCGTAGCGGCAGCGGGTAGAGCGACGTGATGCCCGACTTGGACGACTCCTCGTAGACGGCGCACAGGAGCGGCACCTTGAGGTTTTCCAGCTTGTTGAGCACCGCGTCGCCGACGAAGAGCGAGAAGATGTCCAGCGCGCTGCTGGGGAAGCCGAAGCGGCGCAGCGGGGAGCCGTTGAAGCTGTTGTACTGCACAATCGCGTCGACCGTCGCCAGCGCGACGAAGACGCCGGAGGTGAGCGAGTACGGGTCGATGGAGACCGCGCGGACGCCCTCCGGCACGTCCCACTGGCGCGCCATGCGGCTGTAGGCGTTGTAGTAGGTGTGGTTGAAGACGTTGATGTCGTTCTGAGCGCTGAGGGTGTAGATGTACGGGTCGTCGTTCGGGTCGTTCGCGTCCACGCCGTCGTCGTCGTCGGCGTCGTCGAAGGTCAGCTTGTTGCTTATCGGTCCGCCCACGCCACCGCCGCCGCCGCTCTCTCCTCCCTCGCCCCCCTCGAGCGAGAAGGAGGGAAAGAGAATCACGGGAGTCTCGGTCGCCTCGTGCAGGGGCGACACAGCGACGCCGTCTGAGGCTGCGTCGTCCCCCGCAGCGACACTCCCGCGCGGAGGCCACGGAGCGACCGGCGGGGGAGAGCCGCCGTCGCCGGCAGCAGCAGCGGCGGCCTCACTGACGCGCCCCTCCTTCTCGTCCTGCTCCCGCTTCTTCTTGGACTCGAGCATCTGCAGCGCCATCTGCTTCTGGCGCTCATTTTGTGCGGCTAGTTTTGCGCGGCGGCGGGCCTGGTGGTACTGCGCGCGCCGCTGCAGGGCGAGGGTATTGGGCCCGAACACGAGCTGCCACATGACGATGTTCTCGCTGTCGGCCGTCACCAGCACCCGCATCGCGTGGTGCCACTGAGCGAAGAGGACCGGCCGCCGGTGCCCCGCGTAGTCCTTGGCGTAGGAGCCGTTGCGCACCACGTTCCAGCACCGGATGTACTTGCCGCCGAGCAGCAGCCGCTCCTCCGCCGCGTCGTAGCGCACGACGAGCAGCTCGCCCCGCTCCAGCGACGCGGGCGACGTGTCGCTGAGGACGGTGAGGAAGGAGCCGTTGAGGGCGTGGAGGATCTTGATGACGCGGCGGCTGTCGAGCACGACCAGGCGCAGCGGCTCGCGCGCGCCGCGGTCCATGAAGCACATGTCGATGGGGTACCCGCAGGCGCCCATGCGCGAGAGCGCGACGTGCGCGCGCTGCATCTCGCGCAAGTCGACGGTGCGCGTGGGGCGCGACGTGTGCGGCGACCAGAAGCACACGCAGTAGTCCATCCCGCCCGACACCAGCATGCTCCGCTCCGCGTTCCAGATGAGGCACGTGATTTTCTTGATGTGGCCGTTCTGCGATCCCGCGTGCGTCTCCGCGAAGCCCAGCGGCGCCGGCGCCGCCCCGAGAAAGTCGCCGAAGAGGGCGCGGTCGACGACGCCGGTGCCGAGCTTCATGAAGGGCACCTCGACCCGCGCGAAAAACGCGGATGCCGATGGTGCCGTCGTCGCTGGCAGTGACGAGCATGTCGGACGGCTCCAGCACCCGGATCGACGTGATGCTGGCCGTGTGCAGGATCAGCGAGCGCGCCGGCTGCCGCAGACAGGCCGGCTCGAGGCGCGTCATGTTGATCTGGTCCGACGCGAACCAGCCGTCGTTCATCGTGTACATCTGGAAGACGCCGGCCTCGAAGCCAACGAGCAGGTGCACGCCCACCACCGGCACGTTGGACCGGCGCAGGCGAGCGCTGGAAGCGGTCCGCGCGGCGGCCGCTGGTCCGGGATGACGATCGGCCGGTAGTAGGCCAGCGCGACCGACGTGGCGAACCAGCAGTGGTGGTCGGTGCCCGCGTTGGGTGCGCAGCCCGTGGGCGCTGTTGTGCAGCGCCAGCAGCTTCTCGGCGCCGAAGCCGCAGAGGACGTCCGAGGAGAAGGCGACGGGGCGCTTGAGGTGCTCGTACGTCGGCGCCATCACGTCGAGCCCCTGGAAGTACTTGTTCGCCTTGCCGAAGAAGATCTCGGTCGTGTCGTCGTAGTAGGCGCGAATCGTGTACGGGCTGGCGCACCACTGTGCCGGCCGTGCCCTTTTTGCGCTTGCGCAGGCTCAGCAGGTCGTTCCTCCTCGAACTCCTTCTTCTCGTGGTCGATGCCGGCGTTGTTGTGCGCGTCGGAGAGCACGGCCACCTCCGCTTCGCTGGTGTTGCGGATGCCCATCATGGTGCGCACGGTCTCGCCGGTGCTGGTGCGCATGAAGGTGACGGTGCCGTCCATCGCCGCCACCGCGATCACCTCCGCGTCGCCGACCGAGGCGGGCGAGAGCGTCATGTCGGAGATAGGGCACGGCAGCGACAGCAGGTTGCGCTCGTGGGCGATGGAGGGGCGCTGCTCCGCGTCCGGCAGCCGCGGGTCGGCGCGCCACATCTTCACCAGGCCGTCGGCGGAGGCAGTGAAGTAGTGGTTGTTGAGGCGGCTGTACACGAGCCGGTGAATCGCGTCGCGGTGGAAGAGGTGCTTCACCATCGGGTACGTCTCCTGCCAGCCGCTCACGTTGGTCGGCTCCGGCGTGAACTCGAGGCCGTGCTGCATCGACGACGTCACCTGCGAGCCGATGCCGCCGCCGCCCGACGCGCCGTCCAGCGCCGCCGCCGCCTCCGCCGCCGCCTCGTCAATCACCGACTTCTCGGCCTTGCCGCTAGACCCCGTGTCTCCAGCGGCGGCGGCGGCGCTGTTGCTTGTCATCTTGTACTCGCGCTGCTCGAGCTCCAGGATCTGCCGCTGGCCGTCCTGCAGCACAAACTGCGAGAACTCATCCCACGCGACGAGCCCGTCGCCGTTGGTGTCCATCGAGCGGAACAGCCGCTGCGCCGCCCGCACGTGGCTCGACTTGGTCGGGAAGAAGACGCCCTGCGTGAGGACCGGCGGGGGGTAGAGCCCGCTCGCCAGCACCGCGTCGGCCGCCGCCGCCGCCGCCGTCACGCCGTCCTCCTCCTCCTCAGGGGTCATGGGGGGGCTGGCGGAGGCGGAGGCGGCGGTGGCGCCGGGGGCCGCGGTGGAGGAGGCAACCGACGAGAGCGGCGAGCCGGCACTCTTGCGTGTGGTGGTGGCGACGGTGCGCCAGCGGTCGGACGGGAGCGGGTAGAAGGAGGTGAAGAAGGGGGCGACGACAAAGTACATAAAGTACTCGAGCGGAACGCCGTTGGAGGTCTGCACGACGACGCCGGTGGTGTCGTGGCCCGTCGGCTTGCCGGAGGACACCGCGATGGCCGCCGTGCCGCCACCACCGCCGCCGCCGCCGCTGCTGCGCGCGACGCTCGAGGCGATGAGCGCCTGCTCGCGCCGCCACTCCTCCATCCGGCGCACCTCGCCGTACACCACGGACTGACATTTCCGCAGCTGCTCCAGCGCCGCCAACGCCTCCTCCTCGGGGCTCGGCGCGGCGGGGGCGCTCCCGGACGAGAGGGCGGTGGTGCGGCTGCTCTCCCCCTGCTTGGCGGCGGCGGCGACGGGCGGCAGAGGGGCGCTGGCGCGGGTCACATTCCTCAGCATCGTGAGCTTCGGCATCGAGTCGGTGCTGGAGATGGCCGTGCCGCCGCTCGCCTCCTGCGCGGTGGTGTCCGTGCGCTCCGCGGGACCGAGCCCGAAGATGATGTTGCGCTGCGCCGTTACGTCCATCGCGTCCCTGCTGGCCAGCGGTGCCAGCAGACTGAAGTCGCTGCACTCGCTCCCGTTGTCCGTCTCGCGTCTGCGGCGGTTGTCGTCGCCGTCCGATGCCTCGTCGCTGTCGTCGTCGTCCTCTCCGCTGCCGAGGCGGCGGCGCGCGTTGTTGCCCACCGCGGTTGCACTCGTGTTGGGGCGGCTGTTGTTGTCGATGCCCGTGCCCGGCCTGGAGCCGTCCTTGGCGGGTTTGCTCTTCCCGTCGATCACCTTGCGGGCCGTCTTGGCGAAGGCCCTGTCCTCCCCGCGGATGCGAACAAAGTCGAAGACCTCGAAGATCTTCTTGATGTGCTCCATCTGCGCGAGGCTGAGCGAGATCTTCAGCGGGCGCTTCGTCATGCTGACCGTCTGCACCCGCCGCGTCGACAGGGCTGTGACGTTCAGCAGACTGCGCAGCCGCTGCGGCCGCGGCTTGGGCAGCTCGTGGACGCTCCCCGACGTCACAAGGTCGCCGCCGGAGGCGTTGTAGTTGTCGTCGTCCTCGTCGCCGCCGCCGTCGTTGAGGCCCGGCGCGGCGGTCGCGGAGCTCGAGAAGGCACTTTGATAGGCGTCCGGCTGGTGGCCGCTGCTGGGCGACGCGGTGCCGGGGGCGTCGTCATCGGCCAGCACGGAGCCCCCTAGGCGGACGTGGCCGCTGCCCGCCGCTGTCGCCACTCCTGGCTGCGCCGTTGTCACGCGCTCTGGCGGCGGCGGTGCATTCATCACGCTCACACCTGTATGTGTGTGAAGGAGGGGGGGGGGAGAGATAGGGAGTGTGGTCTACTAAGATACAGATACAGTCACAATTTGGATATGATAAAAAGAGAATACGCGGTGGGTAAGAAAAAAAAAGCAGTGAAAAAGTAGTAGGGGGAATTATTTACATGTAGCAAAAACTAGTTGTTTTTGGTATTTGTTTTTCCTGGAAAGGGAGATGATAATAGAATAGAATACCCAGCAGCGATGGTTGTAGGAGCTAATCCTAAGAGAGCACTATCGAAAAAGAGAAATCGAGATGGTTCATAAATGGGGTTCAAAGGATTTGAGAGAGAAGTTTCATCTGTATTTTGAGTGGACAGAGGAGGAGACATTTGCTACGGTTCTTGATGAGTGATCCAGAAACTGAAGAATTAACTCACAGTATCAATGCATGCGCTAACAGCCTTTTGATGAGGTAGTCACTATCAGATGTATATATAGTTTTTCGTTCGTCAAAAAAAAAAAAAAAAGAATAGTGTCAGGAGGGGACAAGAACAGGCATAACAGATGAAGAAGAGGAAGTGAACGACGTGGTCGAAGATGGGGGAAGCAAGCAGAACGCGACACGGCCTTCCCCCAAAAAACAACGGTCTCAGAGTGAGATAGCTGAGATGCGCTGGTAGAGGCGCTCGGCGTACTCCTTGGGCGGCACGACGCTGATCTTGGAGCGGTCGTTGACGATGCCCTTGGCGAGGCTCTCGAGGCGCTTGGCGGTGTTGTACTCCTGCAGCACGTCGATGATGCCAATGTAGTAGACGTCCTCCCGCGCCGTCGCGTAGTCGCCGTCGGTGTAGATGGGCAGCGACAGCAGTCCCCCGTCGCACCCGTGCAGGCACATGTAGCCGTCCGCGTTGCGCTGGCCCCCCGCGCCCGGCGGCGGCATCATCATCACGGAGCCCGTCAGCACCCCCTCGCCCCCGCGCGCCGCGCTGTCGGTGACGACGCTGACCCTGGTCGGGTCCGTGCTCGAGGCGTTGGCCCACTCGCCGTGCACGTAGCGCCGCTTGCGCCGCCCGCGCGCCCCGCCCGCGTCGGTGGCCACGGCGGTGCGCGACGGCCCCTCCTCGCTGCTGAAGACGCGGCTGCGCACGCCGATCATGCAGCTGTAGTCCACAATGTAGAGGCTCTGCAAAAAGTTCACGTCGGAGCGGAGCTGGCCGACGAGGAAGGCCTTCTGGAAGGCGCCGCAGACGATGAGGTGCGGCGGGAGGTCGTTGTCCTTGAGCAGCAGCGCCCCGAAGGCGGTGCGCGGCGGCGGCTTCCCCGGCACGAGCGCCGTGCGGTTCACCGAGCTCCCCTTGACGTCGAAGATGCGGTTGATGTAGTAGCTCGTCGCGAAGACGTTGTGCATGAGCACGAAGCGCACCACCGTACCCATCTTGATCCACTTGACGCTCACGACCGCGTAGAAGCGCGGCAGCAGCGTGTGCGGGTTGCGCTCGCAGTACTGCACGTAGCTCGGCAGAAACTTGGTCGTGAAGAAGACGTACTCGGTCTCGTGCATCGATTTCATGACATAGTCGCCAAAGTAGAAGAGCGTCGTGCCGCTCTTGCCGGGGGACATGCTCTGCCGCCACGCGGAGCGCTCCACCGCCGCGCAGAAACGCTTCACGTCGAGCCCGAGGAACGCCCGCAGCTGCTTGAAGATGACCGGCGCGTGGAACGTGACGTGCACCTCATCGTCGCGCGCCTGCCCGCCACTGTTGTTGGTGTTGTTGTTGCCGCGTCGTCGCGGGCTCGAGTTGCCGTTGTTGGCCGTCGCAGTGGCGCCGCTGCCGCCATGGCCGCCCGCAGTGCCCGAGTTTCCGAACACCGAGATGAGGGTCGGGTCGGTGTTCTCTGCGGCGAAGTCGGGGACGGCGGCGGGGCGCTTGGGGCCTGTGGTGTACGTGGGGACGTTGCGCTGGCAGCGGAACTGCAGGTGGAAGACGTCGTCGATGGCGCGCAGCAGAGACGGCAGGTGAATCTCGCGGTACAGCAGCGGCGCGGCGGCCTCCGCCCGCGCCTTCTCCAGTGCCCTCTGCCGTCTCGCCTCCTTCTTGGCCTTCTTCGATTCCTTCTGTAGTGAGAGCGGCGAAGAGGCGGCGGAGGAGGAGTCTGGAGACGAAGCCGAGGAAGAGTCGGAGGAGGAGGAGCGCGAGGAGGAGCGGGACGAGGTGGAGGAGGAAGAGCCAGAGCGAGACGATGAAGAGGACGAGGAGGAGGAGGCCGGCGCAGACCCCATCGCCGAGTGCGCCGTCACGTCTGCGGAGCTGCAGGCCGCCGTGGTGGCGGTGGGCGAGTGCGGCCCTCCCTGCGGCGGCGGCTGCTTGCGCGGGCGGATGGCGTAGAGAAAGGTCTCCGCCAGCACACGGTACAGATACCACGAGCGGTTCTTCTCGCCGTTGGTCACGTCAACGCCGATCTGGTTGGGGTTGAACGGTCCCCGGCGCTCTCCCGCGCCCGACGACGCCCCTCCCGCGCCCGGCGCGCGACCCCCGCGGCGATGATGCCGCGTCGGCGTCTTGCGCTCCGCGCCACGGGAGAGGTCCGCCACGTGCGTCACGGTGGCGGCGGCGGCGGCGCCTCCACGGGTCTTCGCTTCGGGGGACACGGGGGAGCCGGGGTTGGTGCTGGTGCCGCTGGGCGCCTCCAGCACGCCCGTGAGGTCGAGGCCGTTGGCCGACGCCTCCTGCAGACGCCGCCGGCGCAACTCGCGGCGCCCGGCCGTGCGAGCGAGCATGGACGAGACGTCCGGCAGCACAAACGTGCCGCTCTCGGTGCGCGAGCCCTCCGCCGCCCCGCCGTCGCCGCCCCAGGAGGCGGACACCATGCGGTCGTAGGCGGCGATGTCGTCGGGCGCGACGCGCGTGCGGTCAGCGCCTGCAGGGTGCGCGCGGTGGGGTCCGGCGACGGCGCCCGCGGCCCCGCGCTCGTCAGCGAGTCGCCGGCGTACTCGGTGGTGGTGGCCGTCGTGGTGGCGGTCGGCGAGGCGGGCGCCGGCATGCTGCTGCGGTGCTGCCGCCGCCGCTGCTCGACGGTGAGGGGGCTGTCGAAGGGGTCGCCGTCGTCGTAGGTCTCCTCCGGCATGAAGAGCGGGTCGTTGACGGCCGCGGCGCCGGCGATGCCACCGACGGTGCCGTCGCGCGCCGCGGCGGCCTCCGCGAGGTAGAAGCCGCTTTTCGCGTCGTCGAGGGCGAGGCGCAGCAGCTCGATCTCGTGCCGCAGCTCGCGCTCCGTGGCGGCGTGGCGCGCGCGCTCGCGCTCGTTCTGCCGCGTGAGCGTCTTGAGGCGCATCTGCATCGCCTCGTTGTCGGCGTCGAGCACAACCGGGGGGCCGCGCGCGCGGGGGCTGGCCGCGGGGCTGTGTCCCTTGTGGCTGTCGCTGCCGCCGTCGTCGCTGGGCTGCTCCGCGTGGCAGTGCCCGTGGCCGCAGCCGCCCGAGTGTGACCACGCGGTCTGCTCCTCCCGGAGCTGCAGCACCTCGCGGCGCAGGATGCGGTTCTCGCGCCGCAGCCGCCGCACCGACGAGTGGATGGTGTAGGGGCGCTGCAGGTGCTGCAGGACGGCTGCGGCGTTGCCAGTGTCTTCCTCCTCCCCCGCCGCGGGGCCCCTGTCACCCATGAGTTAGTGTGCTACAAAAAGGAAGCTAAAACAAACAAACAAACAAAAAGACGCAAAAAAGTAGGTCTCGCGCGTATATACGTACAGGCAAAGCGCTTGCGCCAACAGAAGTGCTTGATGTTACCAAACAGGGGAACACCGTTCCCTTGACAGTAGCTCGAGATGAATTGGCAAAAGGAGATAGGGAGGGGAGGGGGGGGGATTAGTGCCAGTATTGAGGGATAGAGCAGTCGTTCATGGCAAGGTAGATTGACGACCGAAACCAACCGTATTGTCGTTGTTGTTGTTGTTGTTGTTGTTGAAATCAGCGCAACACATATTTTTCTACCGCTGCTTGCTACACAGTAAAAGAGGAAAAAAACAAGATAATAAGAGCAGGCCTCCAGCCGTATGATATCATCCAAAGCGAATCGCATACAACAACGTCGCCGCAAAAAAAAAAAAAGGAGGGGTACAGAAACTTCATTTGAACAGTGAGATTTCTTCGTGTGCGCAGACGTCTCTGAGGGTGAAACACAACAGTCCCACAAGGAGCACAACATAGATGATCTGTCAAAATATGACACTGCGAAAATAAACAAGAAGAAAATATTATCGTGTTAACTAGTAAGAATAAAAATAACGTTTTTTAAAATTCTGTATGTAGTGTGTGGGTTGGGAGATACATAAGAATGATATTGAGCAAAGCGTCAGAGATGTTTGATCATCGACAACTCATGTTCTTCTGTCCGCGCATGTCTGTGTGCTTGTGTGGGCAATTTCGGAGCAGCAGAAATATAGAGCAGGAAACAAGGGAGGGAGGGGGGAGATTTCCAGATCACATCAGCTCGCTCTCGCCGCGCGTCATGGTGTCCTCCACCGCCTGCTGCCGCTCGTCGTCGAGCAGGTTCGAGATGTACGCGACGGCCTCGTGGAAGTCGCTGGTCTTGCCGTGGATGCGCCGGAACTGGATGTAGGTGTAGCCGAGGCCGGCCGGCGACAGAATCAGGTCGACGTCGCAGACGCCCGTGACCTGCACCACCGCGCCGGCGCCGGTGCCGTAGGCGAGCGCGCGGTGCGTCGCCGAGATGGTCGGCAGCGCCGCCGCGCAGGAGGCCGCCGCGGCCCCCTCGATACCCGTCGGCGACGTGGCGACGCCGGGGCTCTGCAGCAGCGGCGAGAAGACGTGCAGCTGCGGCGTGCCGCGCAGGCTCGGGCCGGAGTAGCTCGCCAGGCGCCGCGCCGGTATCTTGCTGGCGAAGGCGCTGGCCACTGCTGCCGCCGGCCCTGCCCTGCTCGTATGGCTAGCCAGCGGAGACCCCACCTGTATCGCGAGCGGTGGCCGCTGCTTGGTGTGGGCGGGCGAGGTGGGCGGCTTGGCGGACGGAGCCGCAGGTCTGGAGCCGTTGGCTTTGACCTCGTCATCGCCGTTCTTACCACTACCGCTGGGCGACGGGTCCTGGTGCTGTTCCTGATGCTGTTCCTGGTGTTGCTCGTGTTTTGAGGCTTGCGGGGGCGCCGGCCGGGCCGTGTCGCTGGAGACCGAGGCGTCGTCGTCGGCGTCGCTGCGCGGCGTCGGCTCGTTGGTGAAGAGCACGCAGGAGCTGTTGCGCGAGGAGCCGTGCATCTCGCAGGTGTCGGCGCCGTCGTCGCGCTCCTGTCGGCGCCGGTTGCGCTGCTGGCGGCTGGGCGTCATCATATTCGCGTGGCCGCTGTGGCCGCTGTTCTCGTGCCCGCTCGCGCCCGCGACGGGATCGTCCAGGTGGTCGTGCCCGTCGTCATCGTGGTCGTGGTTGTCGTCGTCGTCGTGCGCGGCGTGGCTGCCGACCGCGCGGGAGTGCGTCGAGTGCGTCCGGGTGGCGGCGACGCTGTGCTCCATCGGCGGCACCGGCGACTCGGGCGACGACGGCGCCGCGCCCTCGCTGTCCCTGCGCGCGCCGCTGCGGCTGCGCTGCGAGAGGGGGTCGTTGCCAACAGCACCCGCCCTCTGCTGCCGGTGGTGCCGCGCGAAGCTGCGGCAGAGGCTGTTGGCCCCGGGGGAGCCGGCGAGCGGGAAGCCGGCGCGCGACTGAGACATGAAGTCGCCGATGGAGAAGGACTGCTGGTTGATGAGTGCGCCCGCGTTGCTGTTGAGCGGAGGCGGCGCCGTCCCCTCCTCCCCGGAGGCGGCGGCGGCAGCGGCTCCCCCGAGGGAGGCCCCAAAGTCTCGTGCACTCAGGCTGAACTGCAGCAGCGACGGCGGGGTGTCGCGGTGGCCGTCGGCGGAGGAGGCCATGCGGGTGCGCCGCGCCGAGGGGCCCTCGAGCGACTTGCCGTTGAGCAGCGCGCTCGAGCCGAGGTAGCGGAAGGAGTAGATGTTCTGCGTCTCCGAGACGGTCTCGTCCGAGTAGAGCAGCGTCAGCCGCTCCGGCGTCCCGGCCAGCTTCTCCAGGATGACGTTCTGCAGCCCGGTGACGATGAAGCCGTGCCGCAGGCACTCTTTCACGTTGCGGGACTGAAACAGCGACGCGATGTTGGTCGCGACCGCGAGGCGGCGGCCCAGCGGGTGGCGCAGCAGAATCTCCTTGCGCACGATGCCGTTGACGAAGCGGTCGAAGGAGATGGTCATCTGCGAGGGATCCATCGCGGGCACCGTGTCGCCGACGTACATGTTGGAGTAGTAGCGCGCGTTGCTCGTCGGCGACGCCGACGTCGGTGACCCCAGCGGCGACGACGGGTCCGCCTCGGAGAAGTGGTGCGAGCCGCGCGGGTTCCCCAGCTGCGTGGGGGAGGAGGGCCCGTCGTGGGAGGCGGCGCCCCGGCTGCCGCCGCCCGCCTCCTGCAGGAAGAAGGACATGAGGGTGCGGAGGTCGCCGTCGTGGACGGGAAGTGGCTCCGCTCGAAGACGGCGCGCAGCTGGTCCGCGCGGATGACGCCGGTGCCCTCCGTGTCGACGCGTGTTGAAGGCGACGCGCAGCTGCCGCACGAGCTTGCGCTCCGTCTCGTCCATGTGCGTGCCGCAGATGTTGCGGAGCTGGAAGACGTCGCAGGCGGCGTACTTTTGGTGCGCGAGGTCGCCCTTGACCCACGCGTCGTGGAACTGGTCGAAGGTGACCTCCTTGCTGTCGCGGCTGCCGGTCAGCAGCATCAGCAGCTCCTCGACGTCCTCCTTGCCGACGCAGTGGCCGCGCAGCGTCGTGAGAGTGTCGCGCACCTGGTCGCGCGTGATGCGGCCGTAGCCCTCGCAGTCGATCTTGTGGAAGGCGCTGTCGAGCACCTTCTCCTCCTCGCTCGTCACCACGTGCTGCGCGGAGGAGAAGTCGAGGAACGTCGACGACGGCGCCGACGGCAGTGACGCGTTGGGCGTGTTGCAGTGACTCGTCCGCGCCGTGCCGTCCGCGTTGGTGTTGTTGGCGGTGGTAGCGCCGCTGGAGCCGTCGCCGGCGGCCGCCGCCGCGCCGATGAGGTCCTGGCGGTGCGGGAAGTCGCGGGCGTAGTCGATGTTGACGGTGAACCACTCGTCCTCCATGATCTGCTGCAGCGTCAGCCGGTCCGACGGGTCCGCGGCGAGCATGCCGACGAGCAGCCGGCGCGCGCCAGGGCTGATGCGCTGCGTCTCCTCCTCGGTGAAGTGGAACTCGCAGTTCTGGATGAGGTGCAGCGTCTCCTCGTCGTCGCGGCCGTCGAAGGGGAGGCGGCCTGTGAGCATAAAGAACAGAATCACGCCGGCGCTCCACAGGTCCTGCATGAACAGATCAACAATCACCTTCTTTGGCGCCGGGGGCGGCGCGGGGGGCGCCGAGGACGCCGGGGACGACACGTCCGCTGCGGCCGCGCGAAGAAACGTGTCGGCCTTTGTCTTTTCCCTCTCCTTTTCCTTTTCTCTTTCTCTCTCCTTCTCCTTCTCCTTCTTCGCCTTCTCCTTCTCCTTCTTTTCGTGTGCGGCCTTCTTGGAGGCCTTGGAGTTCGCCTCCAGGGCGGCGCTGAGGCTCGCCTCCGACGGGGTCGGCCGCAGCTTCGCCGCCGCGTGCGCGCTGTCGACGCTCTCGTCGGTGCTCACCTCCGAGAAGGCGCCGGTGCTCTTGACGTGCTTCATGCCGCCGGCGCCGCCCATTATGCTCTTCATGAAGGTCCCCATCTTGCCCCCGAGGCCGCCGTGGTGGTGGTGGCTGTGCGCGGAGGTCCCGTGCGACGGCGCGCCGTGGCTCTTGGAGGCGGCGCCGCCGCTGTGCATGCCGGTCGTCGCGGCGCTGGTGCTGCGCGGGTGCGTCGTGACGGGGCTGCCGCAGTTGCTGGCGCTGGCGGTGGGGCTGGCGCAGGCCGGCGCGGCGGCGTCCGCCGTTGTCACCGTCGCCGCCCTCGGCGCCGCCCCCGGCCCGCTGGTGACAGTGGGGGAGGTGGGGCAGCTGTCGGTGGCGTCGTGGAGGTGCCGCAGCGAGGGCTGCTCGGGCAGCATCGGCGACGCCTCGTACATGTTGGTGGCGGCGGCGGTGACGGCCTCGGGGCTTGTGTAGTGCAGCGTGCCGAACTGCGCGGCGACCACCGCCTGGTCCTCGAGGGTGTCGAAGGCGGCCGCGCCCTTCTCGGGGTCGTCGATGTCCTCCTTGACGGTCTTGCTGGAGAAGCCAAAGTCGCAGACGAGGAGGCGGCCGTCGCTGGAGAGCAGCAGGTTCTCCGCCTTGAGGTCCTTGTGCGCCACGCCGATGCCGTGGCAGTAGTCGATGGCGCTGATGAGCTCCTGGAAGTGGTGCCGCGCCTGGTCCTCGGTGAAGTGCCCGCTGGAGATGATCAGGTCGAAGAGCTCGCCGCCGCTCGCCAGCTCCATGACAAAGTAGAAGGCGTCGACCGAGTTGAGGAACTTGTAGAACTGCACCACGTGCGGGTGCTGCAGGCTCTGCATCACCTTGGCCTCCTGGATGATGCGCGCCTCCAGCGTGTCGGCCGTCCGCATCACCGTCTCGTACAGGTTCGCCGCCGCGAACGTCCCGTCGTCGCCGCTGCCGTTGCCCTGCATGGGGGTGTCCCCGCAGTCGTCCAGCATGGCGGGGCACGAGGGCAGCAGGAAGTCTTCCTTTTGCAGAATTTTGAGGGCGAACTCGCGGCCGCTGGGGATGTGGGTGACCTGGTAGACGGAGCCGTAGGCGCCCTCGCCCAGACGCGGCCCCAGCCGGTAGTCCTCCAGCACCTTGCTCTCGGGGTCCAGCGTCGCGCGGCCGGTGAAGAAGCTGGAGAGGCCGCGCTGCGCCAGCGAGGGGTTGGCGGAGCCGTCCGACATGATGACCTCCGGGGAAGAGGAGAGGAGTGGATAGGGGGGGGGGGGGGGGCAAAGTTATTAAACAAAGAATAAGTGTGCTATTCTATACTTCGAACACCACGAAAAATAAAAGTCAATAAGAACAGTTCTCTTTTGTGTTTTA
Source organism: Kentomonas sorsogonicus (assembly GCA_030347455.1). Classification (NCBI taxonomy): domain Eukaryota; phylum Euglenozoa; class Kinetoplastea; order Trypanosomatida; family Trypanosomatidae; genus Kentomonas; species Kentomonas sorsogonicus. Next base: position 16,509 of record JAQOSZ010000140.1, on the reverse strand, counting down.
TTTATTTATTTATTTCCGCCGAGGGATTCTATCTTTTGGAGAGTTGGGGTGGTCACAATATGTGTGTGTGTGTGTGTGATACACACTTGCTATTGAATCACTTCGTCAAGTCACGTCTGGAGTCGTCACAATAAGAAAAGGAGAGAAGAAAAATAATTAAAAAATGACGACGGGTGACAGGCGTCGTAGCAGAAAGGCGAAGGATTGAAAAAGAAAAATAAAAACAAAGTCTTCTCCACAAGAAAAAAATAAAAGGAAATATGAGGGGAAAAATAAAAGAAGAAATTGCGATTGAATACTAAAAAGACGCAAGAACGAATGAACAGCAATCTGTAGTTCGTGTTATCTTTGCCTTTGCTTTCACCTCCAATGTTGTCCCCGGTTTATGGATCTGACAAGAAAAAAAAAAGAACTAAAAAGGAAGAAAAATTAATTATTAAGATTTTTTTTTTAAGATTTAGCAATAATAATGATAATAATAATGATAATGATAATGATAATGATAATAGAAGTGAAACGAGGTGCACTTGATAATATCAAGGAATCAGAAATAAGGGTCGCAGTGGGAGCTTAGAAAGAAAAAAAAAGATAATTAGAGAAATTAGAACAAGTACTAGAAAGCACGTAAGTGACAGAGAAAAAAAGTGAAAGGAAAGAAAGAAGGTAAAGACAGGGATAAAGAAATCAATAATGCTACAGACTCTTTTTTTCTTTCGCTTCTTAGCGACGCCTACATATTCCAGGTCCTAAAGCGTTGAGTAGTTTATTCTGTTCTCGCTTGTGCGAAAAGGGTGGCGGGAGGCGGGAGAGAGACAGAGAGGGAGGGAGAGTGAAGAATCGAGAAGATCGTGAAACAGAAATCATAAATGGTTCACGGTTTGTGACACTTTACCAACATGGACAAAGAGCAATCAAAATGATGAGAGAGAGAAAGAGAAAACGGAGAAAACAGCATGGAGGCTTCCAGAAGCATATGAAGCTGTTGTCTGCACGCGGTTGCGTATGCACTTGGGTGTATCCAAAGGTGTAGGAATCTAGAGCATCTATCTATTGAGCTGCGAGGCGAGTCGCGCGGCGCGGGCGCTCTGCTCGCGCTGCCCCATCTCCCTGTCGGCGGCGGCGGCCCGCCAGCGCGCGTTCTCCGCCTCGAGCTGGGCGATGCGCAGCCGCATGCCGTCCATCATCTCCTCCGCCGCCGTCAGCATCGCGTCCAGCTCGACGATCACCAGCCGCTGCCGCGACGCCGCCTCGCGGCACCCCGGCCGCTCGCACACCCCGTCGTCCGCCGCGTCCGCGTCGGTGGCGTCGACGCTGGCGCGGGAGGGGGGCTGACGCCGCCGCAAGGGGCCGCGCGCGCCGCCGCCGCCGCCGCCCGCCCCCGCCGCCGGTGCCGCCTCGTTGAGTATGTCGCTCGTGAGTCCCCTGTCGCCGCGCGCGCCGCAGGAGGCGGAGGAGGACGAGGAGAGGGGAGGCGTGGGGGCGAAGGCGCCGCCGCTGGCGTCCTCGTAGGACACGTCCCGCAGCGAGCCCAATTCGCCCGTGGCGGCCGTCCTGTCCACCGCTGTTGCCGCGCGCGGGGCGATGGGGGAGCACGCCGGCGGGCTGGGAGGGGCGGACCCGCGCCACAGCACGCAGCTGCAGTCGCGTGGGGGCGTTGGCGGCTCCGGCAGGCGCGCTGCGGGGAGGCCGTACTTGCGCTGGTAGTGGTGGTAGTAGTAGGAGGAGGCGTCGGGGGAGGAGGGGCCGGCGGCGCGGGCGTTGCCTGACGCAGCCCCGGCAGCGGCGCCACCGCCGCCACTTGGCGAGTCGTCGCACAGAACAATGTGCCCCTTTTTGCGCGACGACCACTGAATGCGAAAGGGCGAGCCGTTTGGGCTGCCGCCGCCGCTGACATCCCGTCTGGCACGCGTTGGAGTCCTTGTCGGACCCTGCAAGTCCGCAGCGTCCCTGTTAAGAGCTTTTTCTGTCATAGCGCCTCCTCTGACGAGGGGGGGGGGGGGATGAGCTTTGACGAGGAAGTAGGGAGAGGGGGGAAAGAAAAGCAACATAGAAAGTTAGGGGGAGAGGGAATGCAGTCATAACCAGCTCGCAAGCCGCTGCGTTTGGGGCCGCGACTGCATTAAGAAACGAAAAGTTGAAAGAAGATCGACGGACCAGAACGATCAAATGCATCATGCAGATAGGAAACATATCAGAACTATTATTTATATGTATATATATATTTTTTGGCTCGTCTCCCGAGTCGGAGAACGCAAAGCAGCAGCAAAGAAACAGCACTCTCAGCTAAACCGCGTCGGGAGAGTCATGACCTCGTCGTTGGGGTCGACGACCTCCGCCAGCTGCACCACCGCCGCCGGCCAGTCCTCCTCGAGCACGCAGGAGGGCACCCCGGGGAAGCTCACGCAGATGTTGGTGAAGATGCGGAAGTTGGTGGTGCGCACGCCGGGCGGCGGCAGCAGCGACGGGCCGTCGGCGCGGCAGCGGCGGAACTGCGTCGGCAGCGCGAGGGCGACGTGGAAGATGACCTCCTCGCCGGGGTGGATGGCCTCGCCGTAGTCGTAGCGGCAGAGCGGCGCCGGCAGCAGGTGCGGCCGGTCGAGCGCCTTGAAGAGGTGGACGCTCTCGCGCAGCTCCACCCGCACGCAGTCGATGACGGTGCGCTGGCAGTTGTTGTGCACCCGCACCACCAGCGGCAGGTGGCCCACGGGCGGCGGCAGCAGACGCGCGACGCCGCGCACGTGCTCCGCCAGCGCCTCCGCCTCCGCCTCCGCCTCCGCTGCCCCCTCTGAGGAGTGCGAGGCCGACGACGGCGAGGCGCCCCTCTTGTCGCCGGGGAGGGCGGGGGCGGGGGCGGGGGGCGGCCGCCGCTGCGGCCCGCGGTGCGCGAAGGCGTCGTAGGAGCCGTACTGGAGGCTGCGCGCGGCGGTGCCGGCGGCGGCGCTGGAGAGTGAGGCGGCGGGTCGTGCGCCTGCAGGAGGCGGCGACGACGTGGCGGCGGTCGGAGAGGACGAGGCTGCGGGCGCTCTGCAGCGCCACCTCCACGTCGATGAGCGAGCTCCCCAGCAGCCCGCAGAGGTTGCCCATGCAGCTGCACGAGAAGACCTGGTGCGTCGCCGAGAGCGGCGGCAGCGGCGCGCTGAGGCCGGCCGCGTGGTGCACCGCCTCGTCCTGGCTCGCCAGCAGCTGCTTCGCCGGGATGGCGGAGAGCACGGTGAAGGGCGCGGTCGCCTCGACGCGCCGGACAAAGTGCGCGCGCACCGCCTCCTCGACGGCGACGGTGTCGGAGGCGAGCGCGTCCAGGGCGGCCGTCGCGCTGTAGGTGATGCTGCCGGACGCGCTCGGGACCTCGTAGTAGAGCGACGGCGGCAGCCACGGCGGCAGGCGGAAGAAGAAGGGGTACGTGTGCTCGCCGCACTCGAGGAAGTGCCACACCGCGCCGCTGTCGTCGCCGTCGCCGTCGCCGCCGGGGCGCAGCGCGGTGTCGGGCTCGGCCATGGGCGGCAGCAGCGCGATGGCCGCGCGGACGCCCTTGTCGCGGTACCGCGCGCGCGCCGCGGGGACAACGCAGACGTACGGGGGGATGCGGTGGGTGCGGTACTGCATCTCGCTGCGCCGCTGCGCCGCCGTCTCCGCGTCCTCCTCGGCGTAGGCGTTGCCGGCGAGCGTGACGTGGCGGCAGAGGTAGCGCCGGTCGGAGGTGAGCCCCTCGAGCAGCGAGTCGAACTCGCCCTGGTCGTCGCGCACGCTGTTGCGCTCGACGCCGTCCAGCGAGAGGTGGATGCGCCGGAAGTAGAGGCCGGCGCGCGAGGGCACCTCCACCACCACCCGGCCCCGCAGCGTCTCGCCCGGCGACAGGCACTCGTTGTCCACGTGGATCGCGATCGAGTACGTCTGCTCCACCGCGGACATGGGAAACGAGGGGAAATCTAGGTCGTTTGTTTCGAATGTGACTCAAGATGGTTTCTGTCTATGTTAGCACAGATACATGGCGGTGATGAAGTCACTCGGCTGAGAGTGTGTATTAATTCCCAGTGAAAGAGAAAAGGTCAAAAATAGCCAGGTGTCGCCTTGATTTATATAATGTATATATAAAGGGTACGTGAGGGGCACGCTTCTTTGTCCTTGAGTGCTTCCTAAATCGTGGTGGTAAGTGAGGAAGGTAAAAGGATTTTTTTTCTTACTTGCGAGAAATGTAGTCCGCTATTGTCGTATAGAAGAGCTTGACACGATTCACTGTGTGCAGCAAGCCTTTGAGCAACCCATCTCAGCTCATGTCCAGAAGAGTGGTTCACGTTTGCAAGAAACCTGAAGGTGCATGTGCGATGACATTGAAGATAAGACCTCACATTACACGCCGTCGCGTCCGAGAAGCCTTCTTCCAGCTTAAATCCTTACGTACACCGCAACCCGCAGCTGGCGGTCCATCGCTCTTTTTATTTTTCCTTCCTACGCTCATTAATTAGAGACACAAATAAAATTGACGCAGAGAGAACAGGGTAGAAGTGAATGGCAAAAAGAACAACATAAATATAGTCAAGTTGAAGTGCAGTACAGTACATGAAAGAGATTGAATTACATAGAGAGAGAGAGAGAGAGAGAGAGAGAATAAAGTGCTTGAAGAAGGACTTTACGGCCCAAGCAAGTAGAGAGCGCAAGAAAATCAAAAAAAAAAAAGATGTGTGGAGCAGGTGCCTGCAACAGCATATCCGCCTCTACATCTACACCTACACCGTGTTCGTTTTGCTGGTGGGCGCAGAGGGCTTGAAGTTGACCTCCCACGTGCGCTCGTCGTCGTACATGACGTTGATGTTGCTGTCGGGGCGGTACTTGCCGGCCACCTGGTGCGTCGCGCGCGCGGGGTAGCGGATGCCCATGGTGAAGCCCTTGTTGTTGACGCGGTCGCCGTTGATGCTGCGGCTGTAGCGGCTGTCGTCGGTGTAGTGCGCGCCGGGCCCCGCGCTCTCCGTCTTGGGCGCCGTGCTGCGGTCGTGGAAGTCGCCCTTGTAGAAGATGTGCCCGGGGACTTTGGGCGCCTGCGCGTAGTAGTCGGGGCTGTAGTGCCCGGGCCCCGGGACATTGTTGCCGGGCGGCAGGCGCGGCTGCGCGGTGGCAAAGGTGGCGGCGGCGCGGTGCGGCTCGACCGAGTCGAAGTTGGGGTAGTAGCGGCGGGGGATGCTGCCGCCGTCGCCGGCGGGCGCGGGCTCCTCCTTGGCGGCGTCGCGGGCGCGCGCGGCGGCGTACGGGTCGAAGGGGCCGACGGCGAAGCGCCCCGAGAGGTCGCGCCGCGTGGGGTCGACGACGTCGTAGGAGCCGGGCCCGGCCGTCGCCTCCGGCGGCCCCTCGGTGTCCTTCCAGCGCCCGAGCATCGACTTGCCCTTGAGGTAGTGGTAGTCGAAGTCGGACGGCAGGTGCGTCTCGATGGGGACCGCCGCGTTGTGGGGCCGCGCGCCGTCGCCGCCGGAGGAGCCGCCGCCGCCGGGCGGGGCGCCGCGCCGCAGCACCTCCGTCGGCGGCATGATCTTTGGCGCGTGGCGCTGGTTGCGCTCCAGCAGGCGGTGGACGCCGGTGGTGTCGTAGGCGGGCCCGGGGCCGGCCGTGTGGTGCTTCTTGGTGTCGTGCCGGCCCCCGAAGGTCGAGACCGGCGTCAGCTTGAGGCGCCGCTTGCCGACGCGCGCGGCGATGGTGGTCGGGTCGTCGTAGGCGCCGGGGCCGGGCGACGGGTCGATGCGCGGCTTGCGGCTGAGGCCCACGAGGGGGTCGCGCGGCGCGGGCAGCACGTCGCCGAATCGCTTCACGTCGTAGGCGCCGGGGCCGGGGATCTTCTCCTGCTCGCGCGTCTCCGCCGTCTTGGTGCGCAGCCCAAAGTGCGCGCCGGGCCGCACGCCGCGCGTGACGGGGTCGAAGGAGGACGGCAGCACGTACTCGCCGGGGCCGGCGGAGCAGGTGTAGGGGTTGTCGAACTCGGAGCCGAGGCGGCCGTAGATGCTGTACGACGGCGTGTCCGGCGTGAGCGCCATGCTGTACTGCTTGGGCTGCTCGCGCGGCGGCAGGGGGGCCGAGCGCGGCGCCGTGTCCTGCGCGCCGGCCGCCGCCCCGGACCCCGGGAAGACGGTCTTGCCGTCCTCGTCGGCCTTGAGCTCCGGCCCGAAGCGCGTGCTGCGGCCGGCGCCGATGGTGGAGGGGATGGGGTACTCGCCGGGGCCGGCGCGCGTCGCGGGGTCCATCTCGATGCGGTAGTTTTTGCCGAGAATCGACTTTTTGAGCGACGCCGACTTGGGGCCGAACTCGGGCGGCAGCTCGTAGTCGCCGATGCCGGGGCGGTGGTCGCGCAGCCGCAGGTGCGCGAACTCGGTGAAGCCGCCGTGGATCTTGTAGGACGGCACGAAGCCGGGGCCGGCGACGTTCGTCGAGCCCGACATGTTGTGCTCCATCGCGCTGGGAGAAGAGAGGCGCAGAAAGGGAGGATGGGGAGGGGGGGAGGGATGAGGTGAAAGAGGCTCTTCTAGCAGGAGCGTATGAAGTCCGTGAAGAGGGAGAGGCAAAGGATAGGAATAACGTTAAACGTCTGAAGGGCGGGGGTATGTGCTACTGTTACTGGAGATATGTGTTTGTGGACGGTGTTGGGCAGAAGGAGGATGGGGAGGTGAGGGGAGGGGAGGTACGAACCAAGCGATCATAAAAGCGATATCTTCACAGGAAAGCAAAGGAAATGAGACATTGGGACGAGGAGAGAGAGGAATCGCAAAAAGAAAAAAAGGGGGAAAATTTGCAAAGTAAAGAGTCCGAAATTCATTTTTTTTATACCTTTGACGCCCTTTGTCGCCTCCTCGCACTTGGCGAGCGGCGATAAGCTCAGCAGTGCTGAGGCAAAAAGATTCGGCGCACAACGCATATGCGCGCTTACGCCAGCACCATTCACCTGATGGGTCAACACTATTTCAGTGAAAATATAGCTTTTTTTTTTTTTACAATTCATAGGAATGAACCATATGGAAAATAAGTAAATGAAACAAATAAATCAAGTGACTGGATTTCGGAAAGGTGGCTTTACAGAGCAGGGACGTACGCGATTGATCGCATAGTTTACTCGGCGGCGGCGGCGGGCGCGGCGGCCTCCTCGGCGGCCTCGACCTCGCGGGGCAGACCCTCCTTGGAGGCGGGGATCTTGCCGTGGGCGGCGAGCAGCACCTGCGCGTCCATCTTGGGGCGGCGGATGACCTTCACCTTGCGGATGTGCAGGTCGCGGAAGGGCACGATGGGGGAGAGGCGCTTCACCAGGCCGGTCACGAGGTGCTCGCGCGTGATCACGGCGACGGCCTCGTTGATGTTGAGCTTGGCCAGGCGGCTCTTGGTCATGCGCACCGCGCGCGCGCGCCACCACTTCACCAGGCGAGCCTTGGCGTAGCAGTTGCGCGACTTCTGGCCGGCGTTCTTCTTGGTGAAGGCCGCGAGCGCGATACGCAGCACGTAGCCGTCGGCGGTCTTGGCGTCGGCCGTCGCCTCCATCAGCGTGCACCACTTGGCCATCTGCGCGTAGATGCGGTCGCTCGTCATGGACAGCGAGTGGAACTGCGTCAGCAGGTTGCGGCCCTGCACCTCCTGCACCTCGAAGCGCACGTTGCGGAAGGCGTCGCCGGGGTTCGTGTTGCCGCTCACGTCGGCGAGGTTCACCTCGTACACGCGGCCGCGCAGGTTGGTCGCGGCGATCTTGGTGCCCTGCGTCTTGTTGCAGATGGTCTTGGCGAACTGGCGCGTCGCGAAGTTGGACGGCGCCACCACGTCGTACCACTCCTTGCGCGCGAACGTGTCGACGACCTTGCGGTTCTTGCCGCCCTTGCGGCCCTTGCCGGCGCGCTGAGTCTTGGCTGCGGTCATTTTCGAAATCCTTTCTTTGATTGGCGTGATAGTTAGTTCACGGGAAGGGGAAAGAGAGAGGGAAGTGTGTGTGACAGGGGAGAGACAGAGAAGAGAGGTTGGTTGTTGTTGTTGTGGAGTAGACGCAGAAACAGAGATCAACTATGTGTCTTTTCATAGGGCAGATGACAGTCCGCATCGCGTGACGTCGAGAGGCAGCATCTGAGAGATATAATGACGTTCAAACAAATCGCATGCGCACGATACAAATTACAGCGAGTGCCAAGATAGGAAACCCAACTGCTGTGTCCCTTCGCAGGTTCACAACCGGTGATCACTGGGTGCAAAAACACAAAGTCAAGCATTCATGTATCTTACTGACACAAAACACATGAATTCGCGTCCCACTGAGCATGTGCTGCAATACAATTTTTTTTCATCATGTTGATTTTTTTTTTTTGTTTTTATTGAAAGGAATTTCAGAAAATGACAAAAGGAATGACTAATTTATAGAGTAGATCGTCTGGCAGTGGGGCTAGGCAGCTTACTCGGCGGCGGCGGCGGGCGCGGCGGCCTCCTCGGCGGCCTCGACCTCGCGGGGCAGACCCTCCTTGGAGGCGGGGATCTTGCCGTGGGCGGCGAGCAGCACCTGCGCGTCCATCTTGGGGCGGCGGATGACCTTCACCTTGCGGATGTGCAGGTCGCGGAAGGGCACGATGGGGGAGAGGCGCTTCACCAGGCCGGTCACGAGGTGCTCGCGCGTGATCACGGCGACGGCCTCGTTGATGTTGAGCTTGGCCAGGCGGCTCTTGGTCATGCGCACCGCGCGCGCGCGCCACCACTTCACCAGGCGAGCCTTGGCGTAGCAGTTGCGCGACTTCTGGCCGGCGTTCTTCTTGGTGAAGGCCGCGAGCGCGATACGCAGCACGTAGCCGTCGGCGGTCTTGGCGTCGGCCGTCGCCTCCATCAGCGTGCACCACTTGGCCATCTGCGCGTAGATGCGGTCGCTCGTCATGGACAGCGAGTGGAACTGCGTCAGCAGGTTGCGGCCCTGCACCTCCTGCACCTCGAAGCGCACGTTGCGGAAGGCGTCGCCGGGGTTCGTGTTGCCGCTCACGTCGGCGAGGTTCACCTCGTACACGCGGCCGCGCAGGTTGGTCGCGGCGATCTTGGTGCCCTGCGTCTTGTTGCAGATGGTCTTGGCGAACTGGCGCGTCGCGAAGTTGGACGGCGCCACCACGTCGTACCACTCCTTGCGCGCGAACGTGTCGACGACCTTGCGGTTCTTGCCGCCTTGCGGCCCTTGCCGGCGCGCTGAGTCTTGGCTGCGGTCATTTTCGAAATCCTTTCTTTGATTGGCGTGATAGTTAGTTCACGGGAAGGGGAAAGAGAGAGGGAAGTGTGTGTGACAGGGGAGAGACAGAGAAGAGAGGTTGGTTGTTGTTGTTGTGGAGTAGACGCAGAAACAGAGATCAACTATGTGTCTTTTCATAGGGCAGATGACAGTCCGCATCGCGTGACGTCGAGAGGCAGCATCTGAGAGATATAATGACGTTCAAACAAATCGCATGCGCACGATACAAATTACAGCGAGTGCCAAGATAGGAAACCCAACTGCTGTGTCCCTTCGCAGGTTCACAACCGGTGATCACTGGTGCAAAAACACAAAGTCAAGCATTCATGTATCTTACTGACACAAAACACATGAATTCGCGTCCCACTGAGCATGTGCTGCAATACAATTTTTTTTCATCATGTTGATTTTTTTTTTTGTTTTTATTGAAAGGAATTTCAGAAAATGACAAAAGGAATGACTAATTTATAGAGTAGATCGTCTGGCAGTGGGGCTAGGCAGCTTACTCGGCGGCGGCGGCGGGCGCGGCGGCCTCCTCGGCGGCCTCGACCTCGCGGGGCAGACCCTCCTTGGAGGCGGGGATCTTGCCGTGGGCGGCGAGCAGCACCTGCGCGTCCATCTTGGGGCGGCGGATGACCTTCACCTTGCGGATGTGCAGGTCGCGGAAGGGCACGATGGGGGAGAGGCGCTTCACCAGGCCGGTCACGAGGTGCTCGCGCGTGATCACGGCGACGGCCTCGTTGATGTTGAGCTTGGCCAGGCGGCTCTTGGTCATGCGCACCGCGCGCGCGCGCCACCACTTCACCAGGCGAGCCTTGGCGTAGCAGTTGCGCGACTTCTGGCCGGCGTTCTTCTTGGTGAAGGCCGCGAGCGCGATACGCAGCACGTAGCCGTCGGCGGTCTTGGCGTCAGCCGTCGCCTCCATCAGCGTGCACCACTTGGCCATCTGCGCGTAGATGCGGTCGCTCGTCATGGACAGCGAGTGGAACTGCGTCAGCAGGTTGCGGCCCTGCACCTCCTGCACCTCGAAGCGCACGTTGCGGAAGGCGTCGCCGGGGTTCGTGTTGCCGCTCACGTCGGCGAGGTTCACCTCGTACACGCGGCCGCGCAGGTTGGTCGCGGCGATCTTGGTGCCCTGCGTCTTGTTGCAGATGGTCTTGGCGAACTGGCGCGTCGCGAAGTTGGACGGCGCCACCACGTCGTACCACTCCTTGCGCGCGAACGTGTCGACGACCTTGCGGTTCTTGCCGCCCTTGCGGCCCTTGCCGGCGCGCTGAGTCTTGGCTGCGGTCATGTTGAAGATGATCGAACTCTGCGTGTGTGTGAGGGTAAAAACAAGACAAGTGCGAAGAAAGTAGAGAGTGTATGTAGGTGGAAAAGAAACACGAGTGGCGGTGTAGCGTACATGATCTCAGTCAAAGGGAAAGAGTTGCAAGGCGGCTTTTCAGTTTTTCTCACTACGGGAGGAACCCATCTTTTTTCGTTGTTGTTTTGACAAATAACGAAGCACGCATTGCTTCATACGAACAATAAGAAACGCAATATAATGAACAAGGCTTCAAAAAGAAGCACATTTATGACGTTTTCTGTGTACTCGGTACATTAAGAGATGCAATGTTATTTGAAGCGCAACAACCACAACAAGAAAAAAGGAAATAGGAAACAGAACTCACGTCGTCCCGGGAATGGACATACACGAAGTGAAATCCTACTGTGCGAGGAAGATTTCGTTATTCATGGAGACGCCCACGGCGGCAGCGCCGTCGCCGTTGCAGCACGTCACCCACCCGCCGCTCCAGTTGGTGTCGCACGTCACCGTTGCGTTGAGGCGCGTGCGAAAGGTGCCCGAGTGGGTGACAGGCGCGTCGCCGGCCTCCGCGCCGCCCTGCCTCTTCTGCTGCTGCTGCTGCGCGATGGGGCCGGCGGCGGCGGGGCGGTCGGAGCCGCGCGCGACGAAGGGGATGATGCGCACCTCGGCGTCGATGCCCGCGCACACGCAGGCGCGCCCGCCGGCGATGGCGCTGACGGCGGCGACGTCGTACTTGAGCACGTTGGAGGAGGTCGCGAGGCGCGTGAACTTGCGCGTGTCGAAGACACCGACGGCGCGGTCGACGCTGAGCACGACCTCGTGTGGTCTGTAGCCGCCGCACGCGTCGCGCACGAGGCCGGCGGGGCTGGTGAAGCGCTGCGGCACGAGCGGCGGGCCGCCGCCCCCGGCCGCCTGCTTCGGCTGCTGCTGCGGCTGCTGCTGGTCACCCTCGCGCTCGCCGGCGTCGCCGTCCGCCTCCGTGTTCACGCTGGGGTCCTGCGTGGCGGCGGCGGCGCCGAGGCGCGCGTCGCGGAGGGTGGAGAAGCTGGCCCAGTCGACGGCGGTGCTGGCGCGCAGGTCGAAGATGGTCGCGAGGGGCCCCTCCGCCACCAGCACCGTGTGGGGGGAGCACACGTGTAGGCCGGACGGCGCGTGCGTCGTCGCAAAGGCGCGCGCCACCGCCCCCGTCGCCGCGTCCAGCAGCCGCACGTCGCTGTATCCCCCGCGCGCGCACACCAGCGCGTCGCCGCCGGGCAGCGCGCGCAGGCCCACCCACCCCTCCAGCCCGCGCGCCTGGCTGAGCAGCGCGCCCAGTGCGCCGCCGCAAGGGGCACCGCCGGCGACCGACGCGGCGGAGGCGGCGGGGGTGAGGAGGCTCCAGGACCCCAGCGGCTCTACGGGCTCGCGGCTGCGGGAGCGCTTGCGGCCCACAGGTGCCGGCGCCGCCTCCGACTCGCCGCCGCCGAGGGTGAAGCGGTACACGGCGCCGCGCGTGTCGCTGGCGTAGCAGACGCCGGCCGCGCCGCCCGCCGCCGCCGCCGCCGCCCACGCGGGGGCCGCCTCCAGCGCCGCTACCCGCAGACCGCTCGGGATGTCGTCCGAGACGACAGCGCCGCCGGAAGGGCCGCTGGGGGAGAGCAGGCACAGCCGCCTGCCGCGCGCCGCGTCGACTGTAAGCAGTTGCGCCAGACCCAACTCACCGTGGACGTCGGCCTCGTCCTTTTCTCTCTCCGCCTCCCCTGCCTGCGGCTGCTGCGCCGCCTCGCCAAGGCGGGTCTGCCGCGTAAACACCGCGCCGCCGCCGCGCTCGCCGGACCACGCGATGTGCGGACGGCAGCCGCCGGGGAGCTGTGCGCGGCGGGGGCTCTGGGCGTACGGCAGCACGTCCCTGACGCTACTGAAGTAGTACTCCATTGCGTGTGTCGAGAGGGTGCTGTGCCTTCTCTCGATACTATCGGGGAAGTACACCAGTACTCTCCCTTCCTTCCTTTCTTTGTTGTTGTTTGTTTGTTTGCCTGTTTGTTTCTGTGTTCGCGGTCAATACTGAAAAGGGTCAATGCAACGGAAAGAAGCGCAGTGGGGAGAGAAAGATTATGGGAGAGAGGGAGGCATATCCGTGGTATGAGGCAGCAAGCAAGTCTTGCGGCACAGCCACCAGAGGCTGCGGGAATGCGGAAAACACCATTGACACACAATGCTGTTGACAGAGCATAGCGAAACACCTCCTAAACTAAAACATGCGTCTCATTTCTCAGCAAAGGTTTTTAAAATTTTAAGTTTGATGGGTCATTCATCGATTAGCAAGAGAGAACATTTGAAGGAAGGTGTGCAAATGTAGGGGAAAGAAAGAAGGGAGGAGAGGGCTTAATAGAAAAAAAAAAGGAATAGAACTACATCCGTGCCAATCAGCCACTTTTAGAAGGTAAAGTTGAAAGTGCACGTTGTTACACTGGGGATAACATGATGAGCAATCATTATATATGGAGAATAAGAAGAAGAAGAAAAAAAGAAGGCATCACAGATAAAGAAAGAGAGGAGGATATGGACATACTATACACGAGGAAGAGAACACGGCGGTGAGGGGGGGGGGGTATTCATAAAAACTGAGATTCGTCACCACAAGAAGAAAGGCTGATTTTGCGGACGACAGTCAAGGAGCAAACAAGCGTTGTCTGAAACGAAAATAATAAAATAATGATAATAAGTGCTGAAACGGACGTGTAGTCCTTTGTTTCTTTTCCACTTTTAAAAGTTCTTTTTTTTTCTCTAACAAAGAATATTTGTATTTCGCGGCCAAGACGTGAGAATGATGATGAAGAAGACCAGGTCAGGACGGGCACGCCTCACGACAGAGGCAAGAAAAAAGTCTCGCCCGGGGAGACGGAAGGGAAGAACGGGAAATATATATATATATATAGTGATGAAGAAAAACGGCAGAGAAAGGAGAAAGACCAGAAAACTCTCATTGCACAGAGTGCCTGTTTCGACTATAACACTCCTCGTCTGCTGGATTCCTCTTCTCGTCGCCTGCAGTCTCCGTAGTCCCTTCTCCCCCCTCGCCTCTGATCACGCCTCACGCCGGGCGCTGTCGGCGGCGAGCGCGCGCTTGCGGGCCTCGAGCCACTCGATCATGAAGGCGACGGGGTCGCGCGGGCGCTCGCGCAGGAGGTCGCGGCTCAGGCCGTCCAGCACGGCGCCGGCGCCGAGCGCGCGCAGGTACGCGCCCACGTCCTCGGGGGCCGCCGCATCAGGGGGCGCCGCCGACGCGGAGGCCCTTTTCGGTGACTCCGGCCGCGGCGCCGCGGCGGCGGGGCTGGCGGAGGCGGAGGCGGAGGCGGGTCGCCCTGCCGGCGAGGGCTCTGGCGCCGCTTCTGACGCCTGCGAGTGCTGCGGTGCGTGCGAGGGGGAGGGGGGCACGAGGGCGGGCAGGTGCACCGGCTGCGGGGGGGCGGGGGCGGGGGTGGTGGGGGAGGCACCCGCGCCGCCGCCGCCGTTGCTGCCGCTGCGCCCCTGTGGCCTCAGTGGGGGAAGCGTCACCGTCTTGGCGCCGCCGCCGCCGCTGCTGCTGCTAGCGCTGCTGCTAGCGCCGCCGGCCGCCGCCTGCGACGGGTCGAATACGCGGAGGGGCGGCGACGCCTTGCGGCCGTTGGGGGTGACGGAGGGACCGCCGCCGCCGCCGCCGCTGCTACTGCTGGAGGGCCCCGCGGTGGGTGCGGGGGCGGACTTACCGGCAAGGGGGCTGCCGGGCGGCTGCGGCTTTTCCTTGCTGCTCACGGAGGAGGTATCGATGTATGACATGAGAGAAAACAAGGAGTGATAAAAGAAAATGGTGCGTGCCGGGGAGCCTGCGATCGCGATCGCGAGAGAGAGGAGGCAGAGGGTGCGGCTCCTGTGTGAGTGTGTGCTGCAGTGATCTAGCTAATCCACGCACAGACACCGAATAAAAAAATTGGGTACTTCCTGAAGAGATTGAACAGCCTGAAAAGAAGAAACTAGAAAGAAAAAATTCAAAGTGGAAATGATCACTTACGACAATAGAACGTTTGAAAATAAAAGATATAAAGAAGAGAAATAGTGTATTGTTGTTGAAAGAGGAGCAGGCAAGACTTTGCGTGTGAAAGAGGGCAAAAGAAAAATGGTGAGGGAAACAGATGGAGAAACGAAGCAAGTAAAAGAAGCAGAAGCAGAAGAGAGAGAGAGAAAAAAAAGAGAGACAAAGAAATTAGTTTTCTTTGAAGAAATAATCAAAAGTGTTGAGCTAAATTATCTAGCGAACGGACGCAATGTATATTTATTCCTAGTTGTGGTGCGGAGGTGGTGGAGGGAGATTAAATGACGACGCGGGTGGAAAGATCAAAAAAAAAAAAGGACACATGTGCAGAAGAGTGTCGAGACGCGCCGAGTAAACATCAAACGAACGGTTCCAAGAATAGCAAAAAAGATACTGACGGCATAATTTCAAGAAGCGTGTTCAAGTAAAAAGGGGCAAAGGCACGTCGGTCGAGGTACAAAGTAGTTACACCAAGCAGCAATTTGAATACTAATAATAACAAACACTCTCTTGCAACCAGCAAACAACGCATGTCGAGAGAGACATTCAACTGGTTTCCCTAACTTATTTTCACTGTTATTGTTTGGAAATTGCTTCATTACTGAATAAAGACCTGGTAAAGAAAGAAGACGCATGTGTGCAGATAAATATGAGAAACGAGAAAGAGAAGTAACAATGAAAAATGTATCGCAGTTTTCTTGGGAGCGCAGCAAGAGCAGTACGTATATATATGTGCACTGGGGAAGAAGGGTCAAATGCTTATGATAAAGTCACTTTTCTCAGTCGTCACCGACAAAAAATCGTGAAGATTCACGTTGAAAATAAATGAGGAAAAACTGAAAGGGGGTAGACGACTGTCGTAGGCTACTTGGGCAGAATGAGTAGAGGTAGGATCAACAGAAAATCTGTGGAGGTTTACCTACGCTCCTCAATCAGTCACCTACTGCACTGCCTTCCTCACACAAGTTTTCCACTGTGTTAGTTGCATTACTGCTGTATCTATGCAATGTTCTATGAGATTCACCCCAGGGCCGTCGCGTTGAAACGTGAGGAAAGGGAGAACATGCCGAATCCACCATTTCTGGATGATGGGTTTAACAATATAATAACAATTGTAATAAATAAAAAAAGAAAACTCAGGTAAAAAAAAAAAAAAAGGAAAACAAACAATCTACAGAAAAAAAGAAAAACAAGGAGAAGCAATGAGAATGTGTATGAGAGAGACGTGTGTGCGCCGTCTGCGCCCGCCGCTCAAAAGTCCTCGTCGAAGCTGAGGGTGGTGCACTGCTTCTCGAGGAACATGCGGATGGTGGTGCGGTTGGAGTTCTGCAGGCGCCCGAGCTCGGCGTCGCGCAGGCAGCGCTCGAGGGCGGCGGCGGTGCCCGGCCCCGGCGGCGCCTCCAGCAGCGCGCGGTGCCGCTGCAGCGCCTCGCAGTCGAGCACGACAAAGGTCGGGATGAGCGTCACGCGGAAGAGGTCGTATATCGGCCGGCCCGTGTCGACGTCGCCCTTGAGCGTGATGCCGACGGCCGGCGGGAGGTCCTCGGCGAGCATCGCCGGCAGCTCCGCCACCACCCGCATGCACGGCGGGCACCACGAGGCGCCGATGTAGAGCAGCGCCTTGTGCCCGGCGGGCGAGCCGGCGGCCGCGGCCGCGTCGCAGAGCGTGCGCAGCAGGTGCCGCGCGGTGTAGGTGGGGACGCAGAGCGACAGCGAGTGCACCGCGGTGACGTCGTGCACCTGCTTCACCACCAGCGGCCCCCCGCCGCGCGCCATGCTCTCCGAGAAGGGCGGCAGCTGCGACGGCGGCGGCGGCCCCTGCGACGGCGCGGCGGGCGGCAGCGGGGGGTACTCGGCGGCCGGCGCCCCCGCCGCGCGCCACACCACCATCGCCGGCAGCAGCAGCGGCTCCTTGGGGGCGGCCGCCGCGGCAGTGCCCTC